>OX366536.1:10032500-10342500 GCA_947256265.1 Acronicta leporina | reverse complement strand
AAACATTCTGTAGAAACTAAAACACCTAGAAAACTAAAAATTATAAAGCCTTGGATGACACCAGGGCTTTTAAAATGTATTAAAAACCGAGATAAACTACACGTTAAATCAAGAAATGCACCTGACAATCTAATCCTTAAATTAACCTACACTCGCTATCGAAATTTTTGTAATGGTTTACTTCGAAAACTTAGAATAACATACGAGAAAAATGAGCTTGAGAAAGCAAAAAATAACCCAAGAGCCCTCTGGAAAACCATTAAAGAAATAACCAACAGTCATAAACTAAAATCTAGCCCAATTGAATTATTAAAAATGAAAGACAACCCCAAATCCTCTTTAAATAGTGTTTGTAACTTTTTTAGCAATGTAGGTAAAAACCTGGCGGATAAAATCTTATCGCAAACCAATACACCCTTAACTTTCGATGGCAGTCCTACCACTATGACTGAAAAAAATCCCCGTTTACCGCCATCCACCTCTCTCGTTTTGCTTGAGGTAGATGAGACTGAAGTTGAGTCCCTTATACTCCAACTACGCGTTGATTGTGCGATTGGATGGGACGGAATCTCACCCAAAATATTGAAACAATCTCGTTCTATATTAGTCCCACCTTTAACGCATATCATTAATATATGTCTCCAAAAGGGTATTTTTCCGGATGCACTGAAGAGAGCCTTAGTTCATCCAATTCACAAGGGGGGGAACAGAAACTGTGTCAACAACTACAGACCCATCTCTGTATTAACTGCACTTTCGAAAGTCTTTGAGAGGGTCCTTTACAATCGACTGAGGAAATTCTTGGATAGATACCATATTATTGCAGACAATCAATACGGTTTTCGTTCGGGTGTATCAACGGAAGATGCAGTATTAGATCTGACGCAGGTAGTTGCTGAGAATCTTGATAGTAAAACCAAATGTCTAGGTATATTCTTGGACCTTTCTAAGGCATTTGACACAGTTTCTGTTCCGATACTCAGTTCAAAGTTGGAGCTGGTGGGGATCCGTGGTATAACCCTGGAAATTTTTAAAAATTACCTTCAGAACCGTACCCAACGAGTAAAGGCTGAGGAGCACCTAAGTGATGAGGAACCAGTATATTACGGCGTTCCCCAGGGAAGCATCTTGGGCCCAATTTTATTTCAAATTTATGTAAATGACCTATGTAATATGACCCTCACAAACGCCAAGATTTACGCCTACGCCGACGACACGGCAATTATTGTTAACGGACCTAGTTGGGATAGTGTCAAAAATAGCGCAGAGTTAGCATTAGCTAAGATAACAAAATGGTTGAATTCAAATCTATTAACCATAAATCTTAAAAAAACCTGCTACATTCCCTTCGCTTTACGGCAAAACAATCTGCCAGATCACACTTTTTCAATTATAGCTCATACATGCCCACAACTATCAACTTCTTGCCCTTGCTCGAAGCTTACGAGATCTGAGGATGTGAGGTATCTGGGTGTACAAATTGATGCAGGCTTGCGATGGGACAAACAAATTAATGTACTTATTACCAGGACCTTGAGGCTCATCCACACTTTTAAATCCCTTAGAAGCGCCGCTGACCTAGATACATTAAGGATGGTTTATTTCGCCTTGTGCCAATCGATCCTCAGCTATTGCATTGTTGTTTGGGGAGGTGCAACAAAAACCAACTTCCTGAGAATTGAAAGAGCTCAGCGAGCCATCCTCAAGGTAATGACTCGTAAGCCATACCGCTATCCTACTTCTCAACTTTATTTGGACTGTAGGGTTCTAACAGTTCGGCAACTTTATGTGCTTCAATCCATTCTCAGAAGACATCGTTCTGTCCCCCGTTCTAATCCTAACAAGCGCACCAATGTTCCACTGGGTACCAGTCACAAAACAGTCTTTGCTAAACACCAGTATTATATACTAAGTACATACATCTACAAAAAAATTCATAAAATACTAAACATAATAGACCTTAATAAGAATGAACTTAAATCGAAATTAACAAACTGGCTTCTTCAACAGGATTATTCAAAAACAGAATCTTTACTTACATTCATCGCATAAATTTCATCTTAAATCTCCCAAAATACCTAAATGCACAAACACACGCACTCGCATACACACGCCCAAATATACTACTAACAAACACACACACGCACACATACACACACCCACACACACACATACACATACACACACACATACACACACAAACGCTTACTGCATGGCTACAATTCTTTTTTATTTTTACATACTAATCCATTAAACCAGTTTTAACCTGTAAGCATCTATAAACTTAAAGGTAGATCGACACACTCTGCTTGTTGTAAAATTAAAATGTAATAATCTTTAGCCGAACACTGTCTCTTAAGATACAGGATACCCTAGTTTAAGAGGCAGGGTTTATCAGTTTTGTATACAGATTTTTCTAACCTACGCAAGCCCTACCAATTCACCAATTGTTTATAAGATTACTCTGTAATACCTCTACGTAATGGTTATATATCTGTTATTCTTGAAGCAATAAATTTATTTATTATTTATTTATTAAAGGAACCTACTCTATATCAATCTTGGCCACGAACCATGTACGCTAATATGAAACGTTCGAAAGGTTCGAAACGTCGGGAATTAAATATGTTCAATACAACGCGATTAAATCCGTAAAAAATAGTTTCATTTCAATGTGTAATATTCGCGTAAGTGTCAGAAATCAGCATGCACGCTACATTAATTTATTGAGCAGTTTTTGAGATTGTTGATGCAAAAAATAAATTTCAGGAGTGATCCAATGCGGTGGTATATTTGTCCTTGTATTTTAAAACAGGGCATAAAATTACCCTCTCTTATTGCCTTGCCACCGAAAGAGGTCATTTGGAAAATCCCGTAATATGCACGTATTGCATTTAAAAATTGTCTAGACATGGGATGTTGTCTAGTTATAAGCGATTTGAGTGGTTCAGGGGGCTCCTGCAGAGGTTCCAACTTAACTTTTCCCGCTGAGCAACATAAACCTTTAGGCTCTTCTCTCCATTTTAATGCTCTACAATACATACATATATCTGTCATACGACCTATTGAAGCGTATTCCTCGTAATTTATATTGATAGTATAGCAAAAGCCACTCATACATTTTTCAGTCGACGGCTGTGGTACCTCATCAATGCTATCGTAAACGCATCTGTTTCTGATCGGAGACGCATCTGTTTCTGATGTTGTCATTCTTGTCAGCGTATGTCTAAGTAGATCTCCAGTCAGTCTTTCAGCTCGTTGCTCAGCACTTTCTTCACGGCGCACCTCATTTATTCTGTCGCGTTCAGTACGTGCATTATGCAATACCTGTTCGCGCATTCTCACATAATGTTCTTTGGAACTTTTGAGTCGGGATCCAGCTGCTCATCAGATTCTAGAGAACGGTTATGTGCGTGATGTGTACGATCCAAGGCTAAACGTATATCATGGACGCTATAAATCATTTCTAGGAAATTGTGTGCGTTTCTATAATAAACTCCCAAAATGTGTCACCGATCTCACTGGCAAGAAATTTAAAAGACACGTCAAATCTGTTCTTCTTAAGAAAGCCTATTACAAAACCAAGGACTATGTTAACGATAAGAATGTGTGGTCGTTAGATACGGATGCATTTGCGGCCTCCCTGGCAAAATGAAACTGTTGATTATTAGAGACTAATATAAGCTTATTAATTTTCAGTTGGTCAGTTAGTAGCTATAGTAGGAACCTTATAAGTAGATGGACATAGCTTTAACAGATTCCATATTATTTACATATCGAGATGTCTTCATATGGAAAGTATTGTTTACCACAACAGAAACTGTAAATGTGTGTACGTTGTGGCTTGTCTAAGTAGACACCTAGTTTTATTTGTCGCTTTGATGGTGTGCGTTTTTACCACATAGTTTTTTATTTAGAAATGACATCGGATTCTCAAATAACGTGAATCTTCGTTTAATATAGTCGACCTCGGTCAAACTTGGACATCCTTCAACGTCCTCACATCTTGTTATCGCAATATTGTACCAGTGAAGTTTGTAATTCATTTATTTTAAAAGAGTGTCCATGGAGTTTCTTGCCGGATTCTTCTCCATAGGATCGACCTTTTGGAACCGTGCAACTAGAATCACAACGTTTCATAAACGCTTGTAAAAGCTTATTTGAAATAAAAACATTTGAACTTTGAACTTTGAAGCTATCAGACTCCGTAGTTCTAGTAGCAGCTTGACGATCTCTCTGAGAGTTGAGGCGGGTCTGACGCTCCGGTGAATTTTCCATTGACCTGAAATTTGCGTGGTTGTTACGATCTGCAGTCAAACGGGCAGCGCGCTCTTCACTACTCTCTGCGGCTCTCTCTGCACGTTAACGATTTCGTTGAGAGATGAGCCTCATCTCACGCGCTTGTGAGTTTTCCTCGGTCCTGGAATTATCTTGTCGCACACGATCTCTCGCCAACCGCGATTCATACTCACCTCTTGTTTCTAAAGATCTAGTCAATGCTTGACGATTTCTTTGTTTTACAAGGCGGTCCTGGTTTTGGGATTGATGTTCGTTACTCCTATGTAAACGCATTGTTTTTGCGTTTCTTGAAATAGATGAGAGACCAGGTCTTTTCCTAAATGGCATGTTTGAGTATTCAACTGAAACTTAATTACCAACTTCCTTATAGAAACGGTACATATGCTAGTTTTTATACTTTGGCAAATTTCTGTCATTATGTCATACTAAAGAACGTTAGCTATTCAGCACACGACTTTGTATTTAAAAAAATAGGAAATTTGGATTGGTGTTCCAATTTATCTTTGATGCCTCAAGAACATAAATCTATTTTTTTAACTAAAGAATCATGACAACATTTGTATATTAATAAATCAAATGTTTACTGCGGACATTTGATCATTATACATTCAACCTATCATTTAGTAAATATGCTGTGTATTCGGAGAACCTCAACATCGCCATCTATCAAGCTAAAGAGTATTGTGACTCAAAACAAAACTGTTAAACCATTCAAAACCTTTAAAAACCACGCCAGCCATTTTCATGATTATTACGTAAACTTATGTATATAACATAACATACCATCACGCCTGTATTCCCCGAAGGGTTAGGCAGAGGCGTACTAATGTACACCTGCAGTTCGCCGGTATGTTTAGGTCCCATATAATAGGGGGCGAGCCTATTGCCATTAACCGGGCACAAATTCCTAACTCCGAGCTGCTACTGGGAATTTCATAGCAAAACCCAATAACACTTTGCTCGACCTGGGAATCGAACCCAGGACCTCGAGCGTAGCAGTCGCACTCAGGATCACTCGGCTAATGCAGTTATGAGGCTAATGAGAACTTATGTATACTACTATAATTATCTCCAGTTCCAATATAAACGCAAATAATTCAAACCGTAACTCTTTTAAAATACTGTAACATGTAATATATATATATAATATGTTTGAGTTTAAGTAATTTTATACGACAAAATTTGAATCAAGAAAAGAATTGCATTTGATAACATAATTTAGATAACCAACAATAATGATCCTTCCTTACTATCAGAATGTATACGATAGAGAGGTCAAGCTGTATCTCGGGATCTCCTCAACCGAATAAAATGAGACATACCTCAATTATTTAGTTGAATTAAAGTCTATCAAATAAAAGTTATTAAATAAATAACCAACAGTTATGATCTCTTCTTTGTATGGGCCTCTATACATCAGGGAGGTCAAGCTGTATCTCAGGATTCGTTTAATAAATTGAGATAAGAAGTTCACCAGTTTTTAAGTTGGAGCATATAATTTCTAACAGTAATAATAAAATGAAAATCTATTCAGTAGTTTTTGCTCCAACCCGTAACAAACAGACAAACAGACAAGAATTTTTAAAATGACATTTTTGGATTCGGAGACGTTTATATACCCTAACCCACTTGTTTTTTTTTTAATGTACAGACACAGCTTTTTTACAATTTTATAATAGTTACAAAAATATTTGATATTAAAATGTTATTATAGCCTAACTGACTTCTTTACTGATAAATAAATACTATTATAAAATAAATAAAATAATATACTAAAAATAAATAAAAATAATATTGATATGACATTTTATAACATGAATACATGGTACATATTACATAGACATTCAGATTGTAGTCACTAATTACTATTATTATAAAATGTACAATTAGTTATAAGATTAATTCAACATAGTCATGACAGTGATTTTAATCTTGTATAATTTAATTTAATTTTAAGCTATTGCTGTGCCCTAACGGTGTTCATGTTTGATACCATATAGTATTTACCATCTTTGTAAACAATATGAGTGCAAAAATAAATCAATATGAATATCTGAGCAACACTTTTTTTTTATCTTTAATTTAGACAGTTTTTTTTTTGGTATTTCTATAATAGAAGATGTGTAGTATATAGTATGAGTATGTAACAACTGTCAGTGAACGCTTGAGTGGGAGTGTACTTACTTCGTCGGTGCTAGATAACAAGGGGGCTGCTGTCACTTTAAAACGTTATCTTTTGTGATCAGAATTATAATTCAAAATGTTGCGAAGTTTTTCGCAGATAATAAAATGTAGCGCCACCGAGCCACTAAGCAGAGCAACCATAAAGTGGCACCGTTTTGGCATCGCACTATTTACATTACTGAGCGGGTCGTGAACCATTGCCGCACTAACGCGCACTCCCGGAGCGCGGAGTGAGTGTTGCGGTGGAGCCGCAGCAGTCGCGGTGAGGTGCGGTGCCAGTGACGCGAGGCTCACGATGCCGCGTCCAGCGAATGTCACTCCGCGGCGCGCGACAACTTTTAATTGTAAAACTTAAATCATTGGCGGACTTTGCACGTTTTATCTCATAGCCGCTAATTGCATCCTATCCCGCCCCCCGCCGCGTTGCCCCCCTCGCTTCACTGTCGGCCGCACGCATGACATGATAATAAAGTGGACATTTTGATGGTGATTTCTCTGATACCAGCCGTAGCAAAATATACTGATACAATATTTCTCTTTAGGTACGTCAATTCGGAGTGGTTGATTAGAAGAGCTCTACGTAATACGCTGATGGAGACGGTGTCACACAAGGTTCACTTCGACTTGAATAGCAGTGTGTGACGGAGTGTTAGTGTGAGTGTCGGACATGCGGATCACGCGATAAATTTCGTAAATAATTTCAACAAATCCCTATAAATAATATGTGATCGCAAAGATGCGGGTGGTTGGAGCATGGAGGAGCGCGTGGGCGAGGAGGGGTGCTGCTGCAGGGTACATACTGAGCGCGTGTTTGAGCTCAATCAGGCCGTCGCGCGGCGCCCCTATTTACGTATCCTTTGTCGCGTCGTTTTGCTGAAAGGACTTGTTCTTGGCGCGATGACGCTCGTGGATTTACTGAGCAGCACACAGCAGTTTATTGTTATTATTATATATGTCGGCTATAAGAGCCAGCTTCCACTCGCCTGGTCACATCATATTAGTGCTTGCAGACCCTAACTTGCAACCCCACCCCGCCGGTGGTGGCGGCCACCACATTGTGGCCACCTCACGCCGCACCCGACCGCCGGACCCATGGGTGTTGCACTGCGACGTTCATTTGCATACGCTGGAGCCAAGTTCATTGGATCAAATCATTTATGCGCGGAGTTTCCATTTGAAAAAGTTTTATTATTCAAATCCACGAGGAGCTCAACAAGATGCCATTTACCGAGTTACGTGAGGCCAAACAGACTAACTAACGAAGCCGGACGACGCTAAATTGAATACGTAAACTGAAAAAACTCCGCCGAGACCACGCCTCGTGGCGCGTCGTGTCGCGCGTGTCATGCCGCCATGCATATGACGTGTCATGTGCGGAGTTGGCTCAGCAGCCGTGTATTCTAGTAGATAGGATAGTTTTATACTAACAATAATGTTATAAGGTGGCTTTGGTATCGCCTCAATGAACAATGAGGAGACGATGTCCTCACGCGGACTCACGATGATTCCAGTGCCGTGACCGCCGCGTGCACGCCGCGTCCACGCCGCTTGTCCGCCGCGTGTGCGCCGCGTGCCTACCACAATTAGGACGAGGACTCCCAGGGGAAGTAATTATTTTCGTCGGAACTTCTTTTTGAAGACGTTTTTGTGGAATTCTTATTGAACGAGATAAGGTTGAGAACGTTTCTATTGTTTCTCGTAATGAGTAAAAAGAAGTAGCGGGACATTGCACGGCCCAACCCGGTCCAGCGCGGTACGGCGCGGTGCGGCGCTTCAATTAATAATTCTTATTGGTTTAGTGATGATCTCTTCTTTGTATGGGTCTCTATACATTAGAGAGGTCAAGCTGTATCTAAGGTTCCTATAATTATTTGAAATAAGAAGTATACCAGTTTTTAATTTGGAGCACATACTTTCTAACAGTGATAACAAAATTAAAATCTATTCAGTAGTTTTTGCGCGAACTCGTAACAAACAGACAAACAGACAAGATTTTAAAACATCACATTTTTGGGTTCGGGTACGTTTATATACCCTCACGCACTTGGTTTTTTTTTAAATATCGTCAATGTACAGACACAGCATTTTTACAATTTTATAATAGTAGAGATTTGTATCGAGCGATGCAGCCCTATTGTTACCGGGCTTTTTTTACAAAAATGAATTTATTATTGAACGATGTAGTGTATATACCTGTTTCATTCCTTTAGTATCTAGTTATCTTCACAATTATTTGTTCTTCAGTCATAATACACTTCTCATCACACCATTATCCTTAATTATTGTAATTTTTCACTTTGCATCAACCACGTACGATTTTAAAGTCTCAAACTGTAGCTTATGGCATAATATGTTTATATATTGCTGCCATCGTTTGTATTTTTAGCTGAGATTTTTAGCTATTTTGTTTGTTTTTGCACTTTTTATTTCTTTTGACATTTTAGTTATTACATGCAACCATGGCAACAGTTTTTACTTTTCAGTAAAATCCGGGTGCATGGAGGTTTCGAATAAAGTATTCATTCCAATTTTGATTACAAACTTCTTTTAGCCACTAAATATTTGGTTTTAAAATAAACCATTTTCAAAATCATTCAAAATTGTGGAACGACTTCTGCTCCCTATAAATACGGGGAGCCAGTCCCTTGACCAGGCAGTCTACGTCTGGTAACGGTACCTTGAACACCTCTTAATACTTCTAAATTCGCTCAAAGAGTTCGGTACTTCAGAAGCCCTAAATCTAGCACCTACACCTTCATAACCATTAGTGAACCTACGCCGCCGACCCAGCCCTGGGAGTACTGAACGGAAGCCCTTCAAGGCGTAGTGCTTCTAGCTGTCCACATTCTCCAGCTATACATCGTGCTGCGTGCAAGCTGTCCACGCGCTCCGCCAGTCATCGTGTTGCGTGCAAGCTGTCCACGCGCTCCGCCAGTTACGTGCTGCGTGCAAGCTGTCCTCGTGCTCCGCCGTCTACGGGCAACCCTTAAGCTCCATCATTGTAAAAAAAAACATCTCACGTCCATCACCCATCTTTTTTTAATAAATTGTATTACTTTCTGTCGTTCAATTTTTTATCTGTCGCTTCACGACAACGACTCCCACTTAATTCAAATTGGCGTGATATAGTTGCGGCTGGAGGTTTCCATTTAACCATAAAAGATAATATATTTTCTATTAGACTATGCTGGGCACCGCTTGAGATCACGAAGGTTATGCTTACAACTTATAAAAGGAAGTGACAGGAGGCGACACAGCGCGGGCGCGGCAGCGGCGCGGACCCACTCAACACTGATATGAAAATAGATCTTTTAGGGATTTTATTTTTTGTAAACTAGCACAGATAGCACCTTTTTAACTGACGACCTCTGAGAAAAAAACATCGAAACTAACTCAGTGAATCATGGTCTCTTATGAAGTCCAGACATAGAACTTCGAAGCAAATATGTGAGTTAGAATGCAAAACAGCCATAGCGGCTTTGAGTAGACCAGTCCCGTCTGACAGTACGCATTGTATCAATCATAGTGTAGCTTGCCCATAATTTAGGTAACCAAACAACCTGTGATCTTACAAGAAACATTTGCATTCGTCATTTTTTTTAAAATGGTTAATCCGTCATCTGTATGCGCCGCCACGCGACGGTGGCCTCGCCCTCGCTACAGCTTTAATTAAATTGACAGAGAAGAGCGCGCGAGCACCGCGGTGGCCGCGACACAAATATCGACACTACTCGGATGACACACTGACACTCACGCGCGCTCTGAGTCGATAATCGACGCAATACATGTCGTGACTATTGCTGGTGGTTGCCGTGTGTCACGCATTAAGTCGCGCTTCTTGGGACGTTATTTATTTCGCGCGGAGCCGAGCCGGTGCCGGTGGTGGCTAAATTGGATTTCAATATTGCGTCTGTATAATGCTGAGGAAGATCCATTTAATGATAAAGTCCTTTTTAAGTTTTAACTAGTAGCCGCCGCGGCCGCAGCTCTCGCGCCGATACAATGTTAATATTGATAGGTAAGTGATCCGTGTTGGGGCAAAACACGTTGAGTGTTGTTCAGTGCTTCCCACAAACATTGCACGCTTACACGATAATGCACAGCGTGAGGCGCTAAATAATCTAAATGATTTTTTAATTCGTAATCCCGTCCACTCTGTAACTCGAAAACTTTTTTCAGTAGCTTCGCTGAAATGAATAAGTGCGCAACTTTGTACGGCTGATAATAAACCGGCGCAACTTTTAATTGTGAAACTGGTATCTGTTTGAGGCGCGCCGCTAATTGCGAGCACTCATCGGGTTACCGCCACCGCTGCGCACCGCGCCGTACCGCACGAGCATCGCTGCGACGCACCGCTGTGCGCGACGGTACCACAATCATCGCACAAACTCCCACACGACATGTCACGTACAACTTCTTCGTGACACTCCTGGTGGTGCGTGTGCGTTGTGCTGTGCCGCTGCCTGCCCCACCAACACTATCTGGCTGGTGAGTGCCACAAACACCAGCAGTACCCGCTGCAGCGAGTTGTTGATAGCTTCAAAAAGCTGAAAAACCTTTTGATTCTCAAACCCTATGTAAAGGTATCATTGTATCATCCCCGCCCCCCTTCCGTCCCCCCACTCCCCGCTGCGCTTACGGACGCGCCGGTGTGTGGCTCAGAAAGCCGTCTTTTGCCTCTTTTATTATAATCGCCATCCATCTTTTCAACAGTGACTTTACAAACGTTTCACCGTAGAATAACGTCCTCAGTCAACTCTATTCATCAGCTTATTGTATCATCGGCGTCTGCTGCGGCTCGCGTTGCCCGGAAGTGTGTGTGCTGTGTAGGTACCTACTAATTCCGATTGCAAAGTAACCAACAACTCTAAGTAAGTTGTACCTAGATTGTGTGTTGGTTGCATGTTGTGTGGGTGAGTGGAGTGTCGGGCGAGGCGCGAGGTGCGAGGGACGGCCACTTTCTTCAGCCGCGGAATGGCTCACAAGTCATAATTTGTTCAGTATCATGCAGTGTCCAGTGAGTGCCACTGCAGGCGCCCACCACGGCATGCACTATTTACCGCAGTTTGTGCCTAACTATATTCCTCCTACGAAATCGAATTCCAAACAAACGTAACAAATGCCGGGGTCGGTGTTTGTGTGACTTTGACAAATATGACACGTCTCCGTAGTTCCACATCACACCTACACGGTTGAAAAAGCTCCTCTCAAAATTGAAATATCTCTACTATTATAAAATTGTAAAAAAGCTGTGTCTGTACATTGAAGATATTTAAAAAAAAACAAGTGGGTTAGGGTATATAAACGTCTCCGAATCCAAAAATGACTTTTTAAAATTCTTGTCTGTTTGTCTGTTTGTTACGGGTTGGAGCAAAAACTACTAAATAGATTTTAATTTTATTTTCACTGTTAGAAATTATATGCTCCAACTTAAAAACTGGTGAACTTCTTATCTCAATTTATTAAACGAATCCTGAGATACAGCTTGACCTCTCTATCGTATACATTCTGATAGTAAGGAGGGATCATTATTGTTGGTGGTCTAAATTATGTTATCAAATGCAATTATTTTCTTGATTCACGTAAGTCAGTAGGTACTTGATAAGTTTTTGTCGTATAAAATTACTTAAACTCAAACATATTATAATCTGTAACGCTGTTACAGTATTTTAAAAGAGTTACGGTTTGAATTATTTGCGTTTATATTGGAACTGGAGATAATTATAGTAGTATACATAAGTTCTCATTAGCTAATAACTGCCTCATTAGCCAAGTGATCCTGAGTGTGACTGCTACGCTCGAGATCCTGGTTCGATTCCCAGGTCGAGCAAAGTGTTATTGGGTTTTGCTATGAAATTCCCAGTAGCAGCTCGGAGTTAAGAATTTGTACCCGGTTAATGGCAATAGGCTCGCCCCCTATTACATGGGACCTAAACATACCGGCGAACTGCGGGTGTACATTAGTACGCCTCTGCCTAACCCTTCGGGGAATACAGGCGTGATGGTATGTTATGTTATATACATAAGTTTACGTAATAATCATAAAATGGCTGGCGTGGTTTTTAAAGGTTTTGAATGGTTTAATAGTTTTGTTTTGAGTCACAATACTCTTTAGCTTGAGATGGTGATGTTGAGGTTCTCCAAATACACAGCATTTACTAAATGATAGGTTGAATGTATAATGATCAAATGTCCGTAGTAACCATTTGATTTATGAATATACAAATGTTGCCATGATTCTTTAGTTAAAAAAATAGATTTATGTTCTTGAGGCATCAAAGATAAATTGGAACACCAATCTAAATTTCCTATTTTTTTTTATACAAAGTCGTGTGCTGAATAGCTAACGTTCTTAAGTATGACATAATGACAGGAATTTGTCAAAGTATAAAAAACTAGCATATGTACCGTTTCTATAAGGAAATTGGTAATTAAGTTTCAGTTGAATACTCAAACATGCCATTTAGGAAAAGACCTGGTCTTTCATCTATTTCAAGAAACGTAAAAACAATGCGTTTACATAGGAGTAACGAAAGTCAATCCCAAAACCAGGACCGCCTTGTAATACAAAGAAATCGTCAAGCATTGACTAGATCTTTAGAAACAAGAGGTGAGTATGAATCGCGGTTGGTGCGAGATCGTGTGCGACAAGATAATTCCAGGACCGAGGAAAACTCACAAGCGCGTGAGATGAGGCTCATCTCTCAACGAAATCGTCAAGTGCAGAGAGAGCCGCAGAGAGTAGTGAAGAGCGCGCTGCCCGTTTGACTGCAGATCGTAACAACCACGCGAATTTCAGGTCAATGGAAAATTCAAAACAGAAATAGATGCGTCTCCAGTTTACGATAGCATTGATGAGGTACCACAGCCGTGGACTGCAAAATGTATGAGTGGCTTTTGATATACTATCAATATAAATACGAGGTATACGCTTCAAAAGGTCGTATGACAGATATATGTATGTATTGTAGAGCATTAAAATGGAGAGAAGAGCCTACAGGTTGCTCAGCGGGAAAAGTTAAGTTGGAACCTCTGCAGGAGCCCCCTGAACCACTCAAATCCCTTATAACTAGACAACATCCCATGTCTAGACAATTTTTAAATGCAATACGTGCATATAACGGGATTTTCCAAATAACTTCTTTCGGTGGCAAGGAAATAAGAGAGGGTAAAATACAAGGACAAATATACCACCGCATTGGATCACTCCTGAAATTTAATTTATGCATCAACAATCTCAATTAAAAACATACAAACAATTAAATGCATGCTGATTTCTGACACTTACGCGAATATTACACATTGAAATAAAACTACTTTTTACGGATTTTATCGCGTTGTATTGAAAATATTTAATTCCCAACGTTTCGAACCTTTCGAACGTTTCGAATTAGCGTACATGGTTCGTGGCCAAGATTGATATAGAGTAGGTTTCTTTCTTTCTTTCTAACTGGTCCGATTTGAAAAGTTCTTTCAGTGTTAGATAGCCCATTTATTGAGGAAGATTATAGGCTATATATCATCACGCTACGCGGACGAAGTCGCGGGCAGAAGCTAGTATTTATATATTGACTGCTGATCGATGAGCACAAATCGAGGTGCATATACATACACTAGGCTCGCATAGATCTATGTGCCACAGCATTAAGAACATCACATTTTTGGCTCAACGTTGATTTACTGAACTTTTCGCGAGTCGCTTCTATGTTAGTCTGTGATATAAATAAATTCTTGAGTATTTGTAAGTAGCAAATATGTAAATAAAAGGCGTGTTGAGTGTGTAACGAGCAGCGTGCAGCGTGCAGCGTGCAGCGTGCAGCGGGTGGTGGCCGCGTGGCCGCGTCGCCGCCACGTGTCGGTGCAGCACTCGGCTCGTCGTCGTTCCATTACGGACTGGTTGCGTCGCTCGCCGCGGTGCCGCTTGCGTCAGCATCATAGTGCTCTCTAGTTAACTGGTGCATCGTGTTTTTTTAGAATATTTGACTTCCTTCATATAAAAATTAATTGATCTCGTTCAAGTTCGATTCGGGCACACGCCATTAAAATATGATGTACATCTTAAACCATGGTATACAGCAGTATACTTAGGAGACTCAACGTTATTCCTCAGGCATGCAAAACTGTTTTAGAAAAAGTGTCGCAACGGAGTCTTAATGCCATAACTACATATTGCAGGTGTGCTCATATTGTCTAGCCTACGATGATTATCTGTCGTCAGCAATGGCCAGCCCCTCGAGTAGATATGAGGAGCTGGCCAGTGCTGCTTCATCAATTTTATTGGGTTTGATGTTCACTTTTATCGAACTCTTCGATCGAAAACTGGAGAACAGGCAGCAACAACTAGGTATTTAATATTTACCGTACATCTTTATTCAATACACAATACTTTATTGCATTAATCTGTAAGGTTAAACAGATGTTATGTTAAATAAACAGGAGCAATGATGGACCCTATCTGGCACAGCGCAGTTCAGTAGGAGATAGTAGGAAATGTTACAGCGCAATATACTTCAGGCGTCACGAGACTCGGATTTAGATTGAGTACAGTAGGTACCTACAGCAATTTTATCAGTGTTGTTAGCACTTCGCATTTATGTCAAGCCAGCTGTTGGTCAGCGATGCGTCGGGGCAGCGACCGGCGCCGGCACCCGCGGTGACGCCAAACACAGCGGGATGACGCTACCATGTACCATGTGGTGGTGATTCTGAACTCGCACATGTGATTGTCACTCGTCATGTGTACATACTCACCTGTTATTCGTACAACAACACGGAATTGTCACTGAAGTTATAGCTGTCAGTAACTAAGCGATGAAAAGACTCGCATCGCTAGTTTGGTTCAAATCAAGTGAGCAGCACCAACACTGGCGATCTCTATTAAGTTGATTGGCGCCATTGTTTCTTTAGACCAAATCTTAGTCCACGTGGCAGCGCCGGCGGGTCGTTCGCGGTGGGGGAGGGAGGGGGGAGGGGTTAGGTGAGTTTTCTTTGCAGCCTCGTTTGTTTGATGGCGAGGGGAGGGCGAGGGGTGCGGGGCGCGGATTATTCCGAAGCCGATTTTAATTTGATGGACCACGAAGCCTTTTTACAGTTGCCCTTTGTTTCGATACGATTGAACATTTTTGGGGGCTGCTCGAGTTTAGGTTTCAATGAAATTCTATCAAAGTGGGGGGCACGGGGAGGACGGCTCTTGCCCCACCCCACCGACACACTTCAACGGACTGTTATTTTAATTGAATATATAATATGTTGCGTTACATGCTGTAACCAGTCACGAAGTTTCCCCACAATGAAGCTTTCAATTCGAATGTTACCTATTTACTTTTAGTAACGATTCTTTAGTATTTTTTTCAATAAGTAGTTTCACCATTTTGATTTTGATCAACATAGAAATTGAATTTTTCTTTCAGTATTTCTAATACGTTCGACTTTACGAAAACATACATAAAATATCCTTGTATGATGGATTTGTATACCTAAAACAACAATTTATGTGCTTGGAATTTACTATGACGAGAACATTTATAGCATAGAGCACTAGCATAATATATAGCATAGTTTCATTAGCACTCGCAGCTGTAATTAACGAAATAATCTTCTATCTCTTCTCTTCTTCTTCTTCTTCTCTCTCTACTATTATAAAATTGTAAAAAAGCTGTGTCTGTACATTGAAGATATTTAAATAAAAACAAGTGGGTTAGGGTATATAAACGTCTCCGAATCCAAAAATGACATTTTTAAAATTCTTGTCTGTTTGTCTGTTTGTTACGGGTTGGAGCAAAAACTACTGAATAGATTTTCATTTTATTATCACTGTTAGAAATTATATGCTCCAACTTAAAAACTGGTGAACTTCTTATCTCAATTTATTAAACGAATCCTGAGATACAGCTTGACCTCCCTGATGTATAGAGGCCCATACAAAGAAGAGATCATAACTGTTGGTTATTTATTTAATAACTTTTATTTGATAGACTTTAATTCAACGAAATAATTGAGGTATTTCTCATTTTGTTCGGTTGAGGAGATCCTGAGATACAGCTTGACCTCTCTATCGTATACATTCTGATAGTAAGGAGGGATCATTATTGTTGGTTATCTAAATTATGTTATCAAATGCAATTCTTTTCTTGATTCACGTAAGTCAGTAGGTACTTGATAAGTTTTTGTCGTATAAAATTACTTAAACTCAAACATATTATAATCTGTAACGCTGTTACAGTATTTTAAAAGTGTTACGGTTTGAATTATTTGCGTTTATATTGGAACTGAAGATAATTATAGTAGTATACATAAGTTCTTATTAGCCTCATAACTGCCTCATTAGCCAAGTGATCCTGAGTGCGACTGCTACGCCAGAGGTCCTGGGTTCGATTCTC
Source organism: Acronicta leporina (assembly GCA_947256265.1). Classification (NCBI taxonomy): domain Eukaryota; kingdom Metazoa; phylum Arthropoda; class Insecta; order Lepidoptera; family Noctuidae; genus Acronicta; species Acronicta leporina. The sequence continues at coordinate 10,325,638 of OX366536.1, read as the reverse complement.
AGGTCGAGCAGTGTTATTGGGTATTGCTATGAAATTCCCAGTAGCAGCTCGGAGTTAGGAATTTGTGCCCGGTTAATGGCAATAGGCTCGCCCCCTATTACATGGGACCTAAACATACCGGCGAACTGCGGGTGTACATTAGTACGCCTCTGCCTATCCCTTCGGGGAATACAGGCGTGATGGTATGTTATGTTATATACATAAGTTTACGTAATAATCATGAAAATGGCTGGCGTGGTTTTTAAAGGTTTTGAATGGTTTAATAGTTTTGTTTTGAGTCACAATACTCTTTAGCTTGATAGATGGCGATGTTGAGGTTCTCCGAATACACAGCATTTACTAAATGATAGGTTGAATGTATAATGATCAAATGTCCGCAGTAAACATTTGATTTATTAATATACAAATGTTGCCATGATTCTTTAGTTAAAAAAATAGATTTATGTTCTTGAGGCATCTAAGATAAATTGGAACACCAATCCAAATTTCCTATTTTTTTTAATACAAAGTCGTGTGCTGAATAGCTAACGTTCTTTAGTATGACATAATGACAGGAATTTGTCAAAGTATAAAAAACTAGCATATGTACCGTTTCTATAAGGAAGTTGGTAATTAAGTTTCAGTTGAATACTCAAACATTTAGGAAAAGACCTGGTCTTTCATCTATTTCAAGAAACGCAAAAACAATGCGTTTACATAGGAGTAACGAAAGTCAATACCAAAACCAGGACCGCCTTGTAATACAAAAATCGTGAAGCATTGACCAGATCTTTAGAAACAAGAAGTGAGTATGAATCGCGGTTGGCGAGAGATCGTGTGCGACAAGATAATTCCAGGACCGAGGAAAACTCACAAGCGCGTGAGATGAGGTTCATCTCTCAACGAAGTCGTCAACGTGCAGAGAGAGCCGCAGAGAGTAGTGAAGAGCGCGCTGCCCTTTGCCTGCAGATCGTAACAACCACGCGAATTTCAGGTCAATGGAAAATTCACCAGAGCGTCAGACCCGCCTCAACTCTCAGAGAGATCGTCAAGCTGCTACTAGAACTACGGAGTCTGATAGCGTCCATGATATACGTTTAGCCTTGGATCACACACGGACGCACACCTCACGCACATAACCGTTCTCTAGAATCTGATGAGCATCGTGAATCCCGACTCGAAAGTGCCAGAGAACATTACGTGAGAATGCGCGAACAGGTATTGGATAATGCACGTACTGAACGCGACAGAATCAATGAGGTGCGCCGTGAAGAAAGTGCTGAGCAGCGAGCTGAAAGACTGACTGGAGATCTACTTAGACATGCGCTGACAAGAATGACAACATCAGAAACAGAAATAGATGCGTCTCCGGTTAACTCTCGACGTTTCGAACCTTTCAAACGTTTCGAATTAGCGTACATGGTTCGTGGCCAAGATTGATATAGAGTAGGTTTCTTTCTTTCTTACTGGTCCGATTTGAAAAATTATTTCAGTGTTAGATAGCTCATTTATTGAGGAAGGCTATAGGCTATATATCATAACGCTACGCGGACGAAGTCGCGGGCAGAAGCTAGTCTATATATATAAAAGAAAGTCGTGTTAGTTACTCCATTTATAACTCAAGAACGGCTGAACCGATTTGGCTGAAAATTGGCGGAGAGGTAGCTTAGAACCAGGAGACGGACATAGGATACTTTTTATCCCGTTCCCGATACTTTTTATTCCACGGGGGCGAAGCCGCGGGCAGAAGCTAGTAAAATATAAGATAGTGATTGATCCCACCATACGTAGTGTACTTAGTACTACGAGTCTTGTCGCCGTCGAGCAATACTTAATAGTGATGTGACACCGACGTTAATTACACACATGTTTTATATGTAAAAACTTTTTACTGGCCATTATTTTTTATTTATTTATTTATATTTAATTACTACGGTTACAACCAATTACAGTAACTAAAACTAAAAAAAAGACAATTATAACAATCATTAAAATAAACAAAGTAAAGTAAAAATTAGGTTAAAAACACTCATAAATTCCTCTCATAGAGTACCTACTATGAGAGGAATTTATGAGTGTTTCTGACATACCAATAAAATTTCATCAGCAAACAGATCACCTGTTGGATTAGAATCCAAGAGATCATTAAGCGCAGCCAGAGTGCGGGGAATTGCCGGCTTAGCACGCGCAACAGTAGGACAAAGTCATACTGTTTATGCATTAATTCGGCAATCGAGCTGACGAGCCACGTGATGGTAAGTAGTCATCGTCGCCCATATACACCTGCAACACCAGAGTAGTTGCTGATACGTCGCCGACCCTTTAGAGCCCCTACGGATTGCCAGAGCCGCAGCAACCGAGGGGGAACTGGCTGTTACGCGCAGAAGTCGAAACACACACCAAGGTGCTTTACGACACACTCCGACGTAAGGGTGGTCGCCAGCCAGTCACACCAGACCACAAGAGCTCCTACCATCAAGCAAGTCAGATATGTTCTCGCTTCTTACGAGATGCCAATCTGAAAGCCAGTGAGGACATCATTGAGAACTAGCTGTAAGTAAAGTTTTCTAAAGTTGAAAATCAATGAATAAATACTACGGAGAGAAAACACAACGAACCCTCAAGCGTTCGTGAAATGCATTGCTCACAGTGGTAGATAAATAATGCAGCTGTAGTAAAAATATACCATGAACTGTAACGCGAGTATATGAAGTAGAAGTGCGCCGTGATCCTGTTAGCTGGTAACGGGCGAGCGGGAAACCCTCTCACGCGTCTAACTATCACGGAGACTACTGCACGCGAACTCGTACGTGCAGCGTTCTCACACTAATGTACTCATGTTGTACGATGTTAATGTCTAACACAGTGGGACCGGGACCAATCATAAACAATAACATCTTTAATTTCAATTAATTAGACACCAAAAACATTAACAAAAGACCAACTAGTGTAACAGTAGATGTCAGTTGAAAATGTTCTATTAATAACAGCCGTTTTCATATCGCCTTTTAAAGCGCTTTGTTATTTTTTGTGGCTAAAGAAGTAGTAAAGTGTCAACTTTACGGTCAGAGAAAGCTCAGTCAACAGTTTAGTAACAATTACAAGAATCCGGTCGTATTGAGGTAGGGGTGTGCGGCCGCCTCCATACATCAACTACTTTGATACAATTTGTCGCAGAAAGTCGCCACTTTGATGTATTACCGGAAAAATAACAGACCCAGATTAAACGGCAAGTCACATCTTACTGGCCGCGCACGCCAAAACCGCCCCTATGTGTCCCGCATACGCCATCAAACATTATTCCGAGCGCCCAGTCCGCTGATAAACAAAACCAAATTCTATTCGTGTTGCGATAGAGTGGTGTTTAGTATTGCGTCAATATCACGATAGGAGGATTCAGCCATTATTCTGTCGGATGACTTTATAGTGTTGCGAGGTTTTGTTCGTAGCGATTGTTTATGGCAGATTAAGGCGGGAGTCGATATGCTGTGGGCTCCTTTATGTTCTGCCGCCGGCTTACGTTACCGTGTTTACGGATTTTTTCGCAAAGCGGATAAAAAAATACGTTTGTATCTTTTTGCGTATGAAAAATATATGATGTATTAATGTGGCCTCCCGAAGCGGCGGCGGCGGCGGCGGCGGCGGTGCCCACCAGATTATCTTTTTATCGAAACATAATGTTGTCCATCTGAAAGGTTTTTATGTAGCGCGAGTCGCGGCGGCATGAAGTGTCATGTAAAACACGTATGTATTCACAGCAAAATAAAGTTGTTCGGATAGTTTTTGTGTTCGCAAAAAGCCAGTGAAGTTGTGCGGTTAAAAACATTTGAATATTGTACTACTACTACTACTAATAAATAGTTAATAGTTTTTGTTTTTAGTAATTATTAGGAATCTGCCGTGGTACTACGGAGGAGGTCGGGTTAATCGGATCAGTTCACTAATTTTGCGGAACCTAATCTGTTCTCTTCCCATTGTAATACTTTTGACGTGCTAAAGTGCAATATTTGAATAATTACGAGGTCACGTGCTAGTGTTGTTCATTACTTATTTATAGTTTTAACTTTTTTCCAAAGCGTTTGCTTAATGTATGACTGTACCTAGATTAATCATTTAACAGGTCTATAGTTTCTGCCTGCGCCTGCGGGAGAAAGGCGTGACTTTTATATTCCCTCTACGGTCTACCATATTATAAGTGCAGCGACCTCGAAAAAGTAATTAGCATAATTATTTACTTATTTTTTCTTTGTAAATTACTATGTTTAAATAAGTAGTAGTATGTGTAATAAAGTAAGTATATTTTCTGAAAAGAACTCTTTAGAAGCTAATACAGATCATTCTGAGAATAATACATAAGTACTCGAACTGATAACCTCCCTTGAGCAGCCGGCGCACGGTACCGAGACTTGTAAAATAACATGTAGCTTCTGTCGCCAGTGACAGCGGTGAAAAACTAGGAAATATACGGCAACAGCGCCGAAGAGCTCATTAACTATATCCAAGACAAACTAATTGAATCGACAATTAGCTCACACGAGTGGCTCCGAAGAGTCGATACTTATTTAAAGCGCGTACTACACTCGGCCGAGGGGAACTTGCTAAAGAGTGGGGGTGGAGGCGGGGGGAGGAGCGCACTGCATTTTATTAGTCGTTTTTTTAATGAACAGCCGCGACTACGAGTTGTTACACAAAACAGCGAACATAGACCATGTTGCTTTACGTTCGGTTATAGGAAAACGCTCGTTGATTTTCAATGTAGGTACATAATTTAATCAGTGCATGTTTGATAGGTGTTTATGATAAGGATTAATTACACGAATTACTAAAGGAACTCTTTCCTTACAGTACGAAGGGTTGCGTTGACCCTCTGTGTCATCGCTCACGTGACATTGGGGCACGCTTGTGTATCGGAGGTGCACGCTCGCAGTAGTCGCTGGTGCTTGTTATGGGATACTTTGTGGGTATTCATTTCCTTGCATTACAGTATAAACTAAACTATAATAGTTGTTTGCGGGGGTCAGTGAAGGGCAGCGTGTTTCATTGTTCCTGTGGATGCAGCGGCTGTGAAAGCCCCCCCCGACTCTCAGTCGCCGCCGCCTTGCCCCCGCGGCTGTCCGGCCGAGATTGCACTGTTACAACTAAATTGATAAAAAAAAAACTAATCGTTCGTTTTAAATTCCGCCCGAGCCCGAGAGCGTGCCGCTCGCTCTGGTGGCGACACCTTCATAATATCCTCACCCGCATTACATAAACTCCCGTAAATTTAACCGCCAAATTCAAATTACTATTGGTTTTTCGCAATTTGTAGGGCTACCAATGACACTACTTTTAGCTACAATATCGAATTACAAGCAAAGGTTTTCATTCTCAGTCGCGAATATTGTATAGCTAAGGGCGCAATTACTACAGCTAGGAATCTAGAATGTGTTATAGACCTACAAATTGCGAAAAACCAATTGTAATTTGAATTTGGTGAGCTCAGCGAAACGATCAGCCTTAAGTTTGTTAGATGTGATCGGCTTTATATAATGTTTCAAAACTTTTCTTCCACCTTGCAGTTAATTGTATCGCTTGCCTGATTTGTTCTGCGAGAAGCAAGTCCTCCGTCTGCGCAACAAAACACACCATGACGCGTGGTGGGAGATAAATTATTGTTATAATATTCAATAGTCATTGAGTCGCACTGGGTTGTCGCATTTTAAATTAAAATTTATTAAAATGTTCGTAATGTAAGCTGTATTTTATAGGATACCAGCTTCTGCCCGCGACTTCGTCCGCGTAGCGTGATGATATATAGCCTATAGCCTTCCTCAATAAATGGGCTATCTAACACTGAAAGAATTTTCCAAATCGGACCAGTAGTTCCTGAGACTAGCGCGTTCAAGTAAACAAACAAACAAACTCTTCAGCTTTATATATTAGTATATAGATTAAGTATCGGTTATTTATACTTAGGCTTTAATTCTTCGGATTCAGATTCATTGTTTAAATTATTAATGCAGTTGACCCCTTTTGTACATTGTTAAACATAAAGAAAAACTTTCTGCAAAAAAATGGCCTTTGAGCTGATGCAGGCTTTTGCTGAGCTACTGCGACTGTAACCGGGAAGCCTGAGCGAGTCCGAGTAGCTTTTCATTGTTAAAAGTTATGTCACACGTCAATCCGCATCAAAGTTAGCTAAGTCTTGTTGGTTGAGAGGCAAAGTAACTTGTTTTTCAATAGATGTTACTGACGTCACATTTAAGATGTAAATTCAAAATGTGAAGGCAAATTTCAACACGGCAGGTGGGACTCGCAGTAGCTTAGAGGGCATAGTGTCTGGTGTACCTAACCAGAAGACGCAGGTTCGAATTCTGCCTGCGAGTCGAATTTTCTCTTCACTAAAATAACTTTATAACCTTAGCATGAAAAATGCAAAAAAATCACAAAACGATATTAAAGGTGGTAAAAAAATAAAAATTGATCTATAAATTCATAGATAGCTTATTATGCCTTGTTACAGTTTTCATTACAAACATCCACCGTCGGAAAACTCACTACGTACAAGTATGCACGCTCGTGCATGGCTCGTAGTGTGAGGGATATTTCTCATGTGAGATGTTGGGTGTATTGTAGGGAATTTCTCATTCGGTATGAACGGACCGGGCCACGGCCACTCGTACAACGACGCTGGAGATTACAGATTTTCTTGTCTGGCGACAGTTGGGCATCATGCATAAACTATGTTTCAGCCACTGTAAAAAAGAATAAATAAAATGAAACGATTTATTCATAAAAAGGCGATATGCAGTGCGCACCCCGCGGCCCGCACCCCCCTGCGCTCTCGCTTGGTATCTGAGCTACGTATACAGTTGCGAGGAACCGGCCGGTCAACATGTTTGCTACAGGTTTCATGATAAAAAGAAAAACCGATATAGTAAAGTGACACATAAGTATAAAGTGTTGACGGTAATTAACTTCACCAAAAGGAACCGAATATATATTTTATGGAATCGAATTTTAAGAGGGAGTGCTGTTGTCTGTCTGTTTCATTGTTAATTTTTTATGATGAAGCTGTTGGCTAAATTTCGATGGATTGCATATTTAAGTTTAATAGCATATTTTTTTCAAGTCGTCCAGAACGCAAGGGATACTGCGGGCAATAGCTTAGTCAAACATCACCAGTCAACGGTCGGGAATATGAGACACTTTTCATCTGAGCACTGGATCCTACGGCGCACGCACCCAACATTCACGATTCTCGTGCAATGCCAATACTTGCATGCTACACAAAATATTGTCTCGGGTCTGTTTAGTAAAAAAGTTTAGTAATTTTTTTTTAAATGCTTACTAGCAATGCGGGTTGCACATTACTAGTATTCTTGTTAACCCCTCGTGCTAAGCTAGATTGCTTGTGTTACGAGTGGGTTCACGTCGGTAGTGCAATGGGTGGGGTTCGAACCGGCAACCACATGATCGCAAGTCCGACGCACTAGCCATTAGGCTACCGACGCTTCAAAAAATTTTTTTATTATGGCGCCACACTTTTTGTGTATTTGCCAGTGTCAAGTAATCAAGTAGGTAATATTTCCCATCATGGGATTCTATTATGGCACCACACTTTTTGTGTTCGCCAGTGTCAAGTATAATATAAATGTTGTTCAGTTGCCTCAATAAAACGGTACAAACTTTATTGAGGCTTCGATGGAGTTTAGGAGTGAACCCAAAAAGTCACGATTTTCAATTTTATATCATTTGCTTACACTCTCACACATTCACGAACACTTAATGGTTAATTATCCACCATAATTACACATTAAACTTCGGAGAAATTCAAGTTTGGAAAATAATATAAAATCTACAATGTGTACTTTTCATTTTCCCGCCTAAAAACCAGTATTTTAACCACAGTATTTTACCAAAAACCATTTTTCCATAATAATACGTTGTATTATATAGATTAATTTAATGTTATGCTTAACTGGCAACAGAAATACGAAATCTTGGTGGTAATGTAAGCAATATGTCCGACTTAAACATTTGACAGAAAAAAATGCGTTGTCTAATCTGTGCACCATTACGAGGGCAGATGGATGCTTGCGATGTGCTCCTGAATATATTATCGTCGATGGACGCACATCGCTCTTCGGATGATTTTATCGCAAGCCCAGATGTTCAGATTTTTAATCAAATCTGGCAATATTTCGAAGACTGAGGCTGACTGACTTAATGAGGTAAGTACACTTGTTGTAGTCCCGCGGCTATCCGTAAAGTTTAGTAATAATTGCTTTCCTCTTGCTCGTACATATAAGTCATAATGTAATAAGATAAGAAATGACTACATGACACTGAGATAATTTACACATTATTCAACAGTATTTTTTTCATTTTACTTTCAGTCTGCTTTTACTAAATTTATAAAAACCAATAAATACTGCTATACTAGCTGCAGTAATAAGAAAGTTCTTGGAATGAATTGTGACAATATGCTAGTTGAATTTATGTGTACACAAATGGGAGCAAGCTGCATGACCGACAGCGGGTGCGCTCACCCGCTGCGTCCACTAACAACCTTGTCGATGTTTATGTCTGAGCATTTGTACGTGCTTGGCCGCGCTGATTCATTCAAATTTCAAATGCAAATGTTTAACGGGCTTTGAGCGCGGCGACCGAATCAAGAAATTCCATAACGAAAATAAAACCTAACACGCCGTCGTTTCAGTTCGGCAGACTTCGGCACGGTGTTTGTGTGCGTGCGACTAGACGTATGCGTGTAGACTGTACGAAGCTTGCTTGTTTGACCACGCATCAAATGATAACTACTGAAGAGATATCGAGGAAGTGGACAGGAATTCATAGCCTGATTCTTGGATTAACATTTAGGCTATTTTTAATTCAAATTGGTTCTCTCTATCAAAAGTTATAAACATTTCAACCATTGAAAACGTTGAATTTGAAAAATAACCATTGAAGTGAATTTCTTTTTCAAATAATTCTGTACTAGACTAGCACGGGTCAAAAATTATGACAGAATCAAGTAATAAAATTTAAAAAAATATACTTACAGGGACTAAATCAGATAAAACAAGAATATAAAGCAGATCAATCAGAAACCATTATTGTGACCAGGAATTGTTTATTAGTACAGTAATTCTAACTCTACTTATACAGGGCATCACGGGACATACATAGGACTTATCCGTAACGTTAAAGCTAAATATTTGAGTAGGGTAAAGAAGTAAACAAATAATGACAACTTATTCTCTAGACGACTAACACGACATTGTAATTACCTCAATAAAATTTGATTCCATAACAGGTGTCATTTTGAGTAGACAATTTTGACAATTATTGTTTTAAATTCTTCTTTAAAGCATCCAGCCATTTAATAACTCATTTTATAATGTGAAACCTCCATAGTGTAGATACAGTGCGCACAATATATTTGAGAAACTAAAGAGTTAGAGATCTAATCAAATCATAAAATAATATACAACTTAAATATGTATAATAAATAAAAAAATGGGTCATTTAATAATAATAATTGCAATGTGCGTTAATCTTTACTGATGCCGAAACAGTTATTTGAGATTTTTATCTATGGAATTCTGTTTATATTTCCAGGCTTCATGTTAATACCATGTGAACACATTTTTGAAATTTAGTAATATAAAGGTCAGAAATAAGGTATTCGGAGGTAAATGACGCTAAGTGTATTAAAAATATGAAAAACCATTGTTTCTATGAGATTTTTCGAGGTAGTTAGTTGAAACTTGGAGAGGACAACGTCTGTCAGGTCAGCTAGTAATTGCATAAGTTGATAAAAAATGCTATGCAATATCTTTACCGCGGCAGTCCCCGAGCGGCACACGTATTTTTTTTATTTCAAATAAGCTTTTACAAGCGTTTATGAAACGTTATGATTCTAGTTGCACGGTTCCAAAAGGTTGATCAATCTTCACTGGTACAATATTGCGATAACAAGATGTGTGATTACCCGGTTTAATCGGACATGTAACAGATTACAATGTTCAGCAGGAGCACAACATTTTTGAATTAAAAAGATAGCGTATCGCAATTTGAGCACTTCTATGAATACAAGAATAACAAAATATGTCAGTTGCTTGTGTAACACACAATATTTAAAAATAATAATGCCATGTAGCATTGGTAGTGGTTGATAGTGGTGCGGAGGAGTTTTTGATGCCGTTTTTCAGTTGTTTTTGTTAGTTCTTTAGGAAACTTGTTTTTCTATATACCATTATTCTCATATACCACTTTTCTATATACCATTCATTTCTGTATACCATTATTATTTTTAAACTAGCTTTCGCCCGCGACTTTGTCCGCGTGGAATAGTTACTTAGTCTAAGCATGATGATATATAGCCTATAGCCTTCCTCAATAAATGGGCTATCTAACACTGAAAGAATTTTTCAAATCGGACCAGTAGTTCCTGAGATTAGCGCGTTCAAGCAAACAAACAAACTCTTCTCTTCCACACGATCTCTCGCCAACCGCGATTCATACTCACTTCTTGTTTCTAAAGATCCAGTCAATGCTTGACGATTTCTTTGTATTACAAGGCGGTCCTGGTTTTGGGATTGACTTTCGTTACTCCTATGTAAACGCATTGTTTTTGCGTTTCTTGAAGTATATGAAAGACCAGGTCTTTTCCTAAATGGCATGTTTGAGTATTCAACTGAAACTTAATTACCAACTTCCTTATAGAAACGGTATCTACATATGCTAGTTTTTTATACTTTGACAAATTCCTGTCATTAGAGGATTGTCATTGCCAAAGATCTAGTCAATGCTTGACGATTTGATCCTTGGCAAGGATAACTGCCTCAATAGCCAAGTGGTCCGGACCGCGACTGCTACGCTAGAGGTCCTGGGTTCGATTCCCAGGTCGAGCAAAGTGTTATTGGGTTTTTCTATGAAATTCCCAGTAGCAACTCGGAGTTAGGAATTTGTGCCCGGTTAATGGCAATAGGCTCGCCCCCTATTACATGGGACCTAAACATACCGGCGAACTGTGGGTGTACATTAGTACGCCTCTGCCTAAACCCTACGGGGAATACAGGCGTGATGGTATGTTATGAAAGACCAGGTCTTTTCCTAAATGGCATGTTTGAGTATTCAACTGAAACTTAATTACCAACTTCCTTATAGAAACGGTACATATGCTAGTTTCGTATACTTTGACAAATTCCTGTCATTATGTCATACTAAAGAACGTTAGCTATTCAGCACACGACATTGTATTTAAAAAAATAGGAGATTTGGATTGGTGTTCCAATTTATCTTTGATGCCTCAAGAACATGAATCAATTTTTTTAACTAAAGAATCATGGCAACATTTGTATATTAATAAATCAAATGTTTACTGCGGACATTTGATCATTATACATTCAACCTATCATTTAGTAAATGCTGTGTATTCGGAGAACCTCAACATCGCCATCTATCAAGCTAAAGAGTATTGTGACTCAAAACAAAACTATTAAACCATTCAAAACCTTTAAAAACCAGGCCAGCCATTTTCTTGATTATTACGTAAACTTATGTATATAAGTAACATAACATACCATCACGCCTGTATTCCCCGAAGGGTTAGGCAGAGGCGTAATAATGTACACCCGCAGTTCGCCGGTATGTTTAGGTCCCATGTAATAGGGGGCGAGCCTATTGCCATTAACCGGGCACAAATTCCTAACTCCGAGCTGCTACTGGGAATTTCATAGCAAAACCCAATAACACTTTTCTCGACCTGGGAATCGAACTCGAGCGTAGCAGTCGCACTCAGGATCACTTGGCTAATGAGGCAGTTATGAGGCTAATGAGAACTTATGTATACTACTATAATTATCTCCAGTTCCAATATAAACGCAAATAATTCAAACCGTAACTCTTTTAAAATACTGTAACAGCGTTACAGATTATAATATGTTTGAGTTTAAGTAATTTTATACTACAAAAACTTATCAAGTACCTACTGACTTACGTGAATCAAGAAAAGAATTGCATTTGATAACATAATTTAGATAACCAACAATAATGATCCCTCCTTACTATCAGAATGTATACGATAGAGAGGTCAAGCTGTATCTCTGGATCGCCTCAACCGAATAAAATGAGACATATCTCAATTATTTAGTGGAATTAAAGTCTATCAAATAAAAGTTATTAAATAAATAACCAACAGTTATGATCTCTTCTTTGTATGGGCCTCTATACATCAGGGAGGTCAAGCTGTATCTCAGGATTCGTTTAATAAATTGAGATAAGAAGGACACCAGTTTTTAAGTTGGAGCATATAATTTCTAACAGTGACAATAAAATGAAAATCTATTCAGTAGTTTTTGCTCCAACCCGTAACAAACAGACAAACAGACAAGAATTTTAAAAATGACAATTTTGGATTCGGAGTCGTTTATATACCCTAACCCACTTGTTTTTTTTTAAATTTTATTTTATTTTTTATTTTTTTACAATTTTATAATAGTAGAGAATAGTATAATAGTAGAGAGAGAGTATAGCTCAAATAAAAGAATTCCTACATGCTCTAAGCTGTGTGTCAGTAAGTCGCTGCAAACTGGTTTGGTTGCAAAATGATTAGGTACGACGTAATACAGAATATCTTCCATTTTTATACTAGTACTACAAACATACTTTAGGTAGCACTAGTAGTGTGTAGCGCCGTAGCTACCGTACTGCGTAGCGACGTAGCACTAGTAGTGCGTCGCGTCGTAGCAATAGTGGTGCGTAGCTTCGTAGCTATCGTAGTACGTAGCTCCGTACCAAATTATGTAATATTTTAGTTAAACGTTAATATGTTCTGAGTATATTTATAATTAATACGAATATAACGTGAATATTGCCATGTCATAAAAATCTTACATTAAAACCATTTTAAAATAAATAATATCAATATAGCGAGATAAACTCCGTATAGAACAGATTAGAATATAATAGAATAAAACAGAGCAGAGCAGAACAGAACAGAACAGAACGAACAGAATAGAATAGAATATCCTTTATTGTACACCAAAAACTAATTTCAAGTATAAGTTAAAAGTAAATATTTGCGTAAGTGTCAGAAATCAGTATAAATCTTACATGAGATAACAAAAAAACATTATTCGGTCTATATGATAATTTATTTAGTTATTTATAAATAAGTAAATAAATTATCGTATAGATAATTATTATCTCTATATTGTAAAAAAGCTTTGTCTGTATATTAAAAGATATTTAAAAAAAACAAGTGATTTTTAATGTTCTTCGTTTTTACTCCTAATATAGCTTCATGTGAGCGAAGCCGCGGGCAAAAAATGGTATATTGTTATTTGTATAATAGTGAATTTTTTCTTATCGTGTAAAACAATTTTAGATTTACCAGAAGTCACCTTAATAGCATCGGCCATGGCCGAAGAAAGAAACTGAGCCAGAACAAAGTCAAAATAAAAAATATAGCATTTTGACTTTGACTTTGTTATAGTCATTCTATCTCACGAAGTCCTGTATGACCTTTATGTAATTGAAATAAAGTTCAAATTTCAATAATTTAACGGCCTTCGATAAATAGAATAACTATACCTTATATTTGTTTAATTTTAATTAGACTACTAAAATAGGTACTTTTAAAATGTGAAAACTAGTCTGTTGTACAAAGTTAATGAGCTGTGGTGATGTTTATAATTTTGGAAACATCAAACGTCATCACCGATCCTTGCCATGAATGGCTCGGTGACAGCTAAGCTGGGGGATAATCTGGCAGCAGTCATCCGCCTCGCTGGGGACGGAGCAGCCGCTCCTTGTCGCTATAAATCTATCAGTGCTATGCGATTCACTTGCTGGCAGCACGCGCTGCTGCGCTCCTCCAGTAGGCCGAGCAGTGACGTCACCATACTGACACTACGTAGCCCTCCACAGCACCTGAAGAATATTTATGGTGCGCTATAAAATAAGATCGGCTTAAAAAATACATTCAAGGCCACTTGCACCAACTTCTTAAATATGTTTAAATTGTATTTAAATACAAAATTTGTATGAAAAATTGTGTTTAAATACGATTTAAACACATTTAGAAAGTTGGTGCAAGTGGCCTTTAGTCTAGTTCTAACTACTAATAATTCTCAGGTTACTTATCAAATGTAGGGTATTTATGCAATTAAATCATGAACCTTGTTATAATTAGACAATCATAAATGTTTACTTATGAAGAGCAGTGTTTCATTTAAAAATCCTAATGCCTAAACTTATATGATGGCCCCGTCCTGTCCAACCCTATAAAGCCTTTAATCAATGTTTCAGGATGTTCCCGTGTTATTCAATTTTCCACTTTTGCCTTATATAATGTTAGGGCACGGAATAGACGATATCTAGGCGTTGTTATGATTTACCTGTTCTTGGCGATCCGTCACTGATAATTACACAGCGCTTATTGATTGAATACCGTCTCAAAACATAGGTACACTACCTGCGGGAACAATGTTCATCTCAACTACCAAGCGTATCTTTTTTATAAAAATCCTTGCGTATTATACGCAAGGATCGTCGTAAATATTACAGATCATTATGCCCATGTCTTGTATATGATGTAACATAAACTTGCCGCCGCAGAATTGGCTGAGATTTGTCCTGCCATAGCTAAGATGATTTTTTACAGAGAATATTGTCGTACGGTCTAATATTTTTTTCAGATTCATTTTATATTGGTTATCATAAGTTTTTTTAAATCCAGTATCATTAGGAGCATGTATTAAGGAGGCGTATCTCCAGTGAATACGTGAGCTGATCGCTGGCTGCGCCGCGACATTCACACAAACACTGTCGCTATTTATAATGAGCCGTTTCGCTTTATGTTTATGATGCTTGATATTCCATCGGCCATCAATGCGAGGGATTGCGCAAATCTTCTGTATTGAAGGCGGGCCGCGCCTGATCCCTCCTCGGCGGGGATGAGACGCGCTCACGAGCTGTATGTCATCACATTCAAAGTAAATGACATAGAGATGTAACTCGTTGGTGTATTGAATGGGTGCTTTTTAATATAAATATGAGATTTAGGTTTTTTTAAGTAAACAAAAAGTATTTATTCTTTAATCGAATGTATGCAAGCTATGTGTGTCGGTTACTTTACCAGTCTAAATGGGGAAGGGGGGAGCCCACAAGTGGGTTCTCCTGCCCCATTATGTTTCTATGAGATTAGTGTATGTAGACGCGCCCCGGACAACATCCACTGCGAGTAATATTTTACTAGTGGGTGCATATAACGTCGATACGTGTCAGATAGCACAGGTACTGGCTAGCTAAGTTCTGTTTGGCAAAGTAAACTAAAGCTATACCGAAAGCAGTTATAACGAATATGATCATTTCCATTGGTTTTCGAGGGGTTATCGCCTTATCTCAATCCGTGGTGTAGCAAAAAATACACACAGTACGAGTGACATGACGGTGGTGTTCGACGGATTACTGTTTTAATTAAATCAACAAAGTTATAAACGTTCGCGCGGTACGATATCGCGACGAGCCGCGGGCTGTTGACGCGCGTTATCGCGACATCGACGCTTCACAAATTAAAATACACATGTTAATCCGAATTGAACACTATTGCGGGGGTCAGGGGTCACCGAGACCCCATCCCCCTAGACGATATAATCCGACAATCGAACGAACAAAACTGAACCAACGCGTTGAACTGCTCTAGTAAGCTTTTATGATTTACAAAAGAGTTTGTGCCCAACCAATGTGCGCCCAGTGCGGAGATAGTTGATCATGGAGTAGATAAAGCTTGGGAGTTGGAAAAGTGCTTGAATTGATGATACTGATTATTTTGTGACAGCATTGTGTGACTGAATCAGAATGAATAACTTTTAAAAACAGCTATCGCTGAACATAATCAGTTTATCAGTTTTTTTATAATATACTTAGCTGAAGAGTTTTTTGCTTGAACGCGCTTATTTCAAGAACTACTGGTCCGATTTGAAAAATTATTTCACTGTTAGATAGCTCATTTATTGAGGAAAACTATAGGCTATATATCATCATGCTAAGACCAAGTGACTTTTCCACGCGGACGAAGTCGCGGGCAGAAGCTAGTATTATATACATCAGATAAATAAAGTCACTATCCTATACTAATTTCTAAAATATTTGCGTCATCTTTTTTAAGAGATGGATTAATCATTACAGCTTAAACTTTAGTCTAGATTGTGAGTGCAGACAAACTGTGTAATTAACTTTTTGTTTGAGAGATAGCGATGACTTCAGACGGGCGTGCGCCAGATAAACGAACGTCAGCTCTCGACGCCTGTGATAACGTCGAGGTGTAGGAGTGATGTTACAACAATAACATTGTTTTATGCAACTATGTCAATGCCTATAGTTTTTGTATTTCGTGTGTAAATATAATTGATTAGACTGTGATATTATTTATTTGAAACGGCGAGTGCAGTGCGCGGCGGCGGCGGCGGCGGCGGCGGCGGCGGCGGCGGCGGCGGCGCGTGCCAAGCGGCGGGCGCGCGTCGCCGACAGCGAGCAGTCTTAACACTTACTACACTTATCACACTAACTTATCACACGCTGTGCTGTAACGGAGCTTCTTGTTATATACTGTTGTCTGTATTTATGTCGCACATTAATTATACGTACATTTAATAATGATTTAAATATTAATGGACAAATCCCCTTAAATAAACAAGATATCTTTGGCTTCGTTTGTTTATTGCTACCTAAGATCTCAAAGTAGTCGTGGACTTATACGAGTACACTGAATGCCTATAGGTAAGTACGAGTGCGAGCTCTCGAGTCACCGTAGTGCATTAGATTAGATTGTTTGTTGTCAGAAGGTCGCGGGTTGTGTCCCCGCCGCGCCGGACGTCCGCCCCGGTTGAGCCGCTCTTCACACTCCTCATTATATTATAATGAAAATATAGAGATTTTCCTTTCCAAGTTGTAATACTGAATACCTATGCATTGAAGATACAATAAATGATATTTATGGTATATACATACCGGCTAGTAAAGGACAGACATTATGATCTGACGTCCAACACGTCATTAAATAATAATATTAAGCACATGTAAGTTATTGTAAGATACTATATTTAGGTATAATTATTATTTAAATTCATACTGATTCTCATATAGGTCGGTGACTTGAAATTTATATGGATGATGTATAGGGCATGATAGAGATCGCTGTCAGACATCAACTTCATGTTAAGATGACAACGGCCGGCGTCTCCTCGTGTAGGTCGGTACTAACATCGGAGTACACATACTGGCACTAATCCGTGCAAGACGATGTCATTGGCATGCATTGATTGTCATCACACGCATAGTACCTACACGGCTACATATACACATATGTGTATCACAAATATTGATGTAGTGAGAAATAATAAATTATGGGACCTTTCGAATAAGATACGCTGACATACAATGATGAATAGTTAAAATTAGTGAGGACAAACAAGTAGATACCAATTAGTATTAAATAAATGAGATATATGTGACGTTATATTAGCAATACATTTTGTAGTTATATGTCATGTTCATTCAAGAACAGCGCTAATGAGCAGCAAACGTGTTCCGCATTAGAATTCAATACAACCGTGTGCTAAACACCAACTACAGATATATTCCAGAGCCCAATAACAATAATTTATTAAATTATCTGTAATATTGTTAGGTAAAGAAAAAAGTTTTAAAAGTGCCACAGTATAAACTAGCACGCAACGCGGCGACGCCCGACTCTGTCCATTTAATTAGACTTTGTCCGCTGTGCGCCGCGCGCCGCCGCTACACACATTGTGACAGCAAATTACTGAAATATTAACTTACGAGAACATACGAGCGTTATTATATAAACGAGAAAATGTCTGCGAGTGTCGGCAGTCACCCACATTTCGGGGAACACTTTGGATATAATATTTAAACAGTAATAGTGTTGCTCAAAATAATAATTACAGTGTGTTCGTGGCAGTGAGTTAGCAAGTGGCGGGCAGCTCTAATACGACCTCTGAGTTGCACACTTTCTATTACATCTGTTATTGTGCGAATCATAATGAACGCTAATGACTCACTTCTTGATATACCTACAAATTACAATGGGCGGTATTGTCTTACTTTGTTGATAATTCGAGACTGATCACCCTTAATTACATCTAGAAAAATTAAATAATAAAGTTTATTCTGACAATCCCAACACGGCACAACGATAGCATAGTAAAATAGCAATAATCAGTCATCTCTAATCGATTAAATCAATATACCTAGGTACCATCTAAAATGACCCTACATCAATAGCCTCACTGTCCAGTAAGTACATAAGAGCTCAGTTAGTTCTCGAATATTCCCGACGCGTGGCGTGTCTGACAGCGGCGACACGCCCGACACTGCTGTCACCTCGGCCACCAGGACACTGGTGACGTCACGCCCACTTGATTGGTGTCACCGCGTGTCGAACAGTGGCCGACACCTGGAGTGACGTCACACTCGAACTGCGAATGCTCTTTTGACCACCTGTAGTTTTAAGTCCAAATCTATTTCTGAAGTGGAACGTGAATAATATATAATTAATATGTATTGCACAATGAAATGAGAGGTAACGAGTATTCTATGCCCAGTAGACTAGCTCCTCCATATGAAACATTAACCTTGTCAGTGATAAATTATATATAATTATTATTTTTTTATTGCCTAGGGCGGCAAACGACCATACGGTTCGCCTGATGGTAAGCGATTACCGCCGCCCATGGACACCCGCATCACCAGAGGAGTACCAAGTGCGTTGCCCGCCTTTTAAAAGGGTTTGAGCCTCCGGTATCTTCACTCACTCGGCGAAACACAACGTAAGCGTTGTTGCACGCCAGTTTTCTGTGAGGCCGTGGTATCACTCCGGTCGAGTCGGCCCATTCGTGCCGAAGTATGGCTCACCCACGGTAAAGGTTCTTCATATATAGAGATTCATTTATGTATAAATATAGTGAAGAAATTTTTGGGATCAGGATTTTTGTCGACTTTCAAAGGTCGTACATCAAAAGGTTCAAGTCATAAAGGTTGTATACCGTTGAAAATACGTAATTGTTGTTGTGAAATATTCATGTGGAGTGCGCTCACGAGTGCTCACAATGGCCGCAGGTGCTGGCTGGTGCCCCTGCCCATTAGATGTCGGCCAGCACAATCACCATTTATATAGATAGCTCAAGTGCTGTTGATATGGTTATCAACATTATATAAAAGCCTTTTGACATGTATTTCACTTCTAATTTGTTCGCAATTTACGTAACTTAAATGAGTCTTCGTAATCGTCACAGATTGACTTGTAAACGTAATTCAATATAATATGTTTATTTATGTGACAGCCAACGTAAGTAATTAATATCGCTTTCTAACAAATTTGTGAACAGTGCGTTTAATTTCCGAATGCAGCTTGTTCAGTTAATAAGTCGCAGTGTGTAGGGAAGCTCTGCAAGTCTTACTATGTGCTAATTAACTTGAACGTACAAACACTTGGTACACAAACATAATTATGTAGAAAGCCCACTCCGATGAGCGTTACAAAACCATATATTAATATGACGCAGAAGTGAACCAAACAAGGTCATGACATGTGTAAGTAACTATTAAGGAAATATTAATCATCGAGAGAAAGTCTGTATGATTTTGTCAACACCTCGTGAAGTTTGCCGACTCACACGAGGTCAGCTTGCTCTGTACAACAACTCATCATTCTGAGAGACAACCAGTGCTCAACGGCTGGACAGATATGGATCGATAGTGAAGTTAAGAGTAGACCTTCTGAGTTCATTTTTACTATTTCAACAGCAAGTCACAAGTTTAAATCCGAGGCGCGTAAAGTTTACTTACAATTGCGTGTACATTGCCGGTAATTTACTAAAGTTATTTTTCATTAAATACATGTTTCATCATCCCTCGAGTCCCTGTTTTTGGAAGATAAACTGTTTAGTTTATCATCCAACAACAGGGATCACGTAGCATCACTATTACAAATGCGCAGACCATCCTGTAGATAAAAAATATTACAGTTTCCCGCTTGAAAACCTGTGTTCAAGGATAGCATGCACCGCCACGCTTCATTATAGTGCGGGCGGGAAACAAACAAACATTATTAGGTGGCCGCACGTGGGTACAGCGCGATACTATAAAAACGACGAAGAAACACATCTCAAACACAATTTAACTGAATAAACAACGCAGCCTAATAGCTACTGCTTAAGACGCGACGATATTCAATAATTTACGGTGTTTATCCTACAAACGACTTAGACGTCCAGGATCCTTTAATTTTAAAATATATTACAGCTTAAACTACACTGGTTTATTTGACAAAAATAAATTGACCCCTGATACAAAAGTATGTCAAAGAGTCGACTAGTCAGGATATACTGGTTCGTTCATTGCTAGGTCATCATGACCGCAGGCGACAGGTCATCCAATCTTGGTATACGCAGCAATCGGATCGTTCGTCGACCGGCTCGCGATCCGGACAGAAAGAAAGAAAGAAAAGAAAAAAGATCCGGACAGCGCCTGTGATATATAGTCCTCCTCATCGTTTTCGATGACGGCGACCCTGACTATTATTATTATTTTTTATTTTTATTTTTATTATCTATTTATATACTTATTTATTTTTTAGCATGAGCCCTTATGTGGCTCGCTAGACCGAACTTTGTCTTGAATATTCTATCACAAGTGATGCAGTAGAGTTGGCCTTGTGAGTTGTACGTGTATGTGTAGGAGGGCTTGGGTCTACTTTTTAGATATTGACGTTTGTAGTCAAGTGTTTCGAGCCGGTTTTCCTCAAAAGCTTTAATTTTGGTGTAGATGGTAGAGCGCCATGAGGACCTCTTTGCCGCGAGCTTCTCCCAACTTGTAGGGTCAATAGAGCAGGCGTTAAGGTGACGTTTGAACACATCCTTGTAGCGCAGATGCTGACCACCGTGCCTCCGCTTACCCTCTGCAATCTCAGAGTAGAATACAACTTTGGGTAGTCGCCAGTCATCCATGCGAAAGATGTGTCCACACCATCTGAGCTGACGCTGCATGAGAAGAGCTTCCATGCCGTACATTCCGGAACGACGCAAAACCTCAGTGTTAGGCACGCGATCTTGCCACTTGATCCTTAGGATAGATCTTAAACATCTCAGATGGTACATGTCGAGTTTCTTAATGTCTGTTTTGTAGAGGCACCATGTCTCTGCGCCATATAGAAGGACAGGTATGATTAGCGCCTTGTAAACGCTAATCTTTGTCTCTAGCTTGAGATCATGGGACTTCCAGACACGATCGTTGAGTCGTCCGAAATTGGCAGCGGCATTGGCAATGCGTGATGGTATCTCTGAAGCTAAGGTGTTATCCTGCCGGATATTGCTACCTAGATATTTAAAGTGCGATACTTCCTCTAGTGGTTTCCCATCTAGATTCACTTTACCTCTATCAGCTTCGCATCCCCTCGGTGGCTGTTTAAGAATTTGGGTCTTGGAAGCACTAATAACCAGGCCGAATCTTTGACAGGATTGATTTAGTGCGTTTACGTAGTTCTGGAGGTGAGCCATACTGTCGGACATTAGGCACACATCGTCAGCATAGAGCACTTCTAATATTGTTACCTTTTGTATTCTGGATTTTGCCCTGAACCTCGAGACATCAAACACACCCTTTTCAGTCCGGAAGTTAAGTTTAATTTGACCACTACAGTATTGTAGAGCATCTCTCATGACAGCAGCAAAGTATATAGCAAAGAGTGTGGGCGCCATAACGCAACCTTGTTTTACTCCACTTGTTATTTGGATCTCCTCAGAAAGTTCGTTTTCATGCTGAACCTGCGCTTTCATGCCGATGTGAAATTGACGTATAAGGTTAACAAACTTCTTCGGATATCCAGATTTTTGGAGAACTAACCAGAGAGCTTCACGTGGTACTCTATCAAATGCTTTTTCCAGATCGACAAAGCACATGTAAAGTGGCCGTTGATGTTCGAGGCTTTTCTCTTGAAGTTGCCTTACGATACTTATTGCATCGATTGTACCCCTACTGGGACGGAAGCCACATTGGCTTTCCGGTAGGTACTTTTCCGCTACTTCACTAAGACGAGAATTAACAATATGTGCGAGGATCTTACCGGCACTAGCAAGAAGCGATATGCCGCGGTAAGAACTGCAGTCGGAGACATCTCCCTTCCCTTTATATAGCTTACAAATCACCGCGTCTCGCCAGCCCCGAGGAATTTCCTCACTAGCCCAAACTCTTTCGACCAGGTGATAGAGCCTATTTATGATGGTGTTTCCACTGTATTTGTACACTTCTGCCTGTGATATGACATGTAACAAGCACACAAGCACTAAGCTTGTGTGCTTGTTATCAGGGAATTAGCTTCAAATCTCATGTGGACCGTAATTTCAATCCTGATTTTAATCATAAATAAGGTACGAATACTTACCTCGTTTTGCTATTGAATTCGAAGTATACATAATTATAATTGTGTATCAGTGTCCCGCTGACGAGCAAGGCCGAGTCTCCTCTTTAATTATGAAGATGAACTAAGTTACATCACGCAATTTCGATAAACATCAACAAACACTAAAATCCTCCATTTCTAAAGTGGCTATAAAGCATGTAGGGTCTGAATTAAAATTGAATCCTTAGACTGTTGGTCCTTGAACATTATTTTATGCATCCACCCCAAATACAGACATACATGATGTCTTTATTATATGTATGGCTGGGAACATCTGAAATCACTTGATCACCACTTACCGTAATGAAACGACGACAACTTAATTAACCTAACCTAACAATTGTGTGGAGCCGACACAGAAAAAATGGCACAATGCTGATTGAGAGTAACTCAATAAACTAATCAGCTAACGAGCGCACTTGCGGGGGACACTGTACGCGGATCCGTCGAATTTACGCCACGACGCGTACAGTCGCCCGCGCAGATCAATGTTTACCCGTTTGATTGCCATACGTCGAACGCGTGCCTTTATCGTAATGAGCTGTTTATATGGACATCCGACCACCTGATTGCATAAACAGCGACACGACCCCAGTTTTATGACACATTGCTGGTTTCTTTGATACTACCGATTTCAAAATTGGTGTTATTCCGCAATGTACGCGGTTCATCTCTAAAAAGTTTCACCGAAAATTGAGTGTAAAAGTTCGCATTCCAAGTAGCCGAACGAAACATACTTATGCCTGGTCACGTCTAAGGCATAAAAAATCCAGCGCTGTTTATACTGAAGCCGGGGGGATACGATCTATGCGAATAATGTATTATAAACAAATAAAAAGCGAGTGTTTTTCTGTTTATCCCAAATTTTATGAGCAACTGTGGCTTCAGCGTATATATCTATTATTGGAGCGGTGAAACTGTCCGGCAACGGGAGATCTGGAGTCGTGTAGGTGTTCATAGCAAGAGAACGACACGAAAACAACTTGGTACGAAATTTCAGCACATAATAATGTATTCAATGTAATAATATTATAGTGTTAATAATATACCGGCAAACTGTTGGTGTGCGTGGAGCTGAAGGCAAACCACAACTTCGGCTCCAACATCGAGTCCAAAGCCCAAAGTGCGGCCAAAAAGCTGGGCATCCTTAATAAGGTGAAGCGGTACTTCACTCCTGGGCAGCTTCTATCCTTTGGGGTGGCTCAGCTAAATACCAGCTTGCCGCACTTGACTCGATTGAACGCCGAGCCAAGAGGCTTATAGGTGACGAAAAGCTGGTGAAGACTGGGCTTCACAGCCTGGATCACCGCCGTAAGGTTGCCTGCTTGTCGGTTTTCTATAGATTGTACTTCGGGGAGCGTGCACAAGAACTCCACGAGCTTATACCGCCTTCCCCTTTCTACCATCGGAGCTCCAGACGCACGGCAGGTTA
Organism: Acronicta leporina; assembly: GCA_947256265.1. Taxonomy (NCBI): domain Eukaryota; kingdom Metazoa; phylum Arthropoda; class Insecta; order Lepidoptera; family Noctuidae; genus Acronicta; species Acronicta leporina. The sequence goes on along the minus strand of OX366536.1, from coordinate 10,301,756 downwards.
TCATCCCAAAAAAAACATCAGTACGCCTCTGCCTAACCCTTCGAGGAATACAGGCATGATGGTATGTTATGTTATAGTGTTAATAAAATTGCGATAAGCCGGTACAGTTGCCAATAACGTATTTTTTTAAAGTAAGGAAGTCGATTGTTATTAAATACTTTCTAAGTACATAATGGACATGCATTTTCGCAAAGACCCATAATCACTAATGGCCTACCCGGCCATAAGTGATTAGAAAAAGAGTAGCAAAGTTAATAGTTCCAAAGATTACTAATATTTTTTTAATTTTATTATTTAAAAAAAAAACTTTGCCCCACAATAGGATTTTCTCCTGTATCGTGGGTTCGACAAACACAAATTCTCACATACACAAACACCCAGACCCGGAACGACTACCTGTAGATCATACAAATATTTGCTCCGTGTGGGGATCGAACCCACAACACGTGTCGCAGAAGCCAATTGCTCAGCCGCTACGCCAATCGTGTCGTCAATATTGGTAAGGTTCGATTCTGTCTGTAGGTGAGGCACGCAACGTGGTGTTGTGCGTGTGACGCGGCAGGCGAGCGCGTCTCATCCGTCAGGTTCACCACTTACCTACATAAAACAAAGCGCTCGCTAATGCAGCGATATTAATCACTCGTTTCAGACAAAGTTTACGATTACTCAACTAAATACCTTACTTAATTAATTAGTTATTATAGTTACGCGACTAGTACAATGGTTGAACACGCAATCTTAAACGATAGTTGAACAACAGTTAATGTATTTTAGAAGTTGCTCTTTTAATTTGAAAATATATCAATAACACTGTACTTAAGTATTGTTTATCACATTAAATAAAAATTAAGTTGGATGTTTGGCGATAGGCGACATGTCTAGCATCTGACATGACTCAGCACGGTCCATGCCGTTACAACGAAATCATTTATATTAAAAGGAATAAAATAAACAAATAAATTTACATAGTCTACGATGCACCGGCTGGCTCTCCTTGGTGAGACTTCTTGTCAAGAATTTCACGCGGGTGGGGTCAGCAGGCGCTGCCAATGCTTTGAAAGCATCCACATTTGCGTGTATCACTCTATGCCATGAATGTAAAGCATTTTTCCGCCAACTTAAGCCGATTCCACGTCAATAAGTGCGGGAAGACCCTAACACGTAATGTAAAGAAGTAGGTAAGGCTTCACTTACGTGGTGTATGTGTGTCTAACACTTGGCTACTCAAAGTCCAGGGCTCCAGGTAACTTCTCAACTAGTCGGACAAACTACGAGTCGTGAGTGAACCCGTACACACTCGACAAGTCGACAACAATAAAGTACAGTCGATACCGCGCGGCAGCGGCGTCAGCTGGCGCGTGAAATCTATACTAATATTAGTATAGATTTCACGTTCAAGCAAACAAACAAACTCTTCACCTTTATATATATAAAGCTGAAGAGTTTGTTTGTTTGCTTGAACGCGTTAATCTCAGGAACTACTGTTCCGATTTGAAAAATTCTTCCAGTGTTAGATAGCCCATTTATTGAGGAAGGCTATAGACTATATATCATCACGCTAAGACTATTCCACGCGGACGACGTCGCGGGCAGAAGCTAGTACATTAATATATTAAATCAGTAGGTATGGCTCACAAACAGTTGTGAATGTTAGCTTTTTTTATATCTTTCCAGCTACGAGCAGTTGGCAAGGATTTTTGTCCATTTCACGGAATAAATGTTGGAGCCCATGTGCTGTAGCACTGGTGAACATGGCTACTGTGCCGCACGGCTTCAATCCTTTATGGTGAAAACAGAATAAAATATCGGGTCATTACCATGCACGTTAAACTCATGTGAGTTCCCTGCAGCTTGTTCTGTGTCAGTTCTGTTATTTAAACACATTTTTTGCGCGTGTGGTGAATTGTTTGCTCTCATTTAAATGTTACATGGAGATTTTCTGTAACAGTTTAACAAACAACCCCTTGCGCAAAAACTAAAGCGTGTATGTAGACTTATGGTATCTGTATCATGCGTTTGTAATGCGTTGGCAGACTTGTCCATAAAAACCAATAACAGTTGTCTGTTCGAGTAATAACAATGCTCACTTGAAAGTGGTTTGACCGATTTGGTTGTTATATTTGTTGTTTTTGTAATTGTCAGGATAGGGTTTGTATAGATATAACATAACATACCATCCCGCCTATATTCCTCGAAGGATTACGCAGAGGCGTACTAAGGTTTTTAAAGGGTCAGCAATGCGCAAGTGACACCTCTGGTGTTGCATACGTTTATAGACTACGGTAACTGCTTACCATCAGACGGGCCGTACAATACTTTGCCACCTCATTTGCATAAAAAAATTATACCCACGGTTCGTCAGTATGTTTAGATCCCATAAAATATTGCTATTAATCGGGCACAAATTTCGAGCATAAAATTATCAGTAGCATGAATATTTTATAGAAAAACCTAAAAATACTTTTGCTCGACCTGGGAATCCAACCCAGGACCTCTAACGTAGCAGTCACTCTTAAAAGCACTATTGGCGTAGTGGTGGCAGTAAAGCTGGTTGTGGTAGTGACGCAGATAAAGGTATATTTTTGCTTTAGTTTTTCTTTGAAATACCACCGGAATGTCGGGGATTGGATAACAATATCAAGTATAAACTTTTTATTACGTTATGACGTCACCATACATATAAGGTTTGTCTTCATCATATAAGCTTTTTCAGCAATATTATGTTTATAAATGGATCCCCGAAGAAGAGGAAAACAAACTCACTTTCACAATTTCATCATCCCACCAGCTATTTGCCAACTAAGTTGGTGACGGCTTTCAGTCAAGCCAGATGTGACTAAAAATGAGTATTTTATATAAAGTATATAGAATGGTTTAGTACAGCATAACGCTGCTAACTAATACGCAGAGTGTGAGCAGTTATCGCAGTGCAGCACGCCCTCGCCCCCGCCCCCGCGCCCGCCCCCGCGCGGGACACTCAGCACGACTTATGTTAGTTCGCGGTAAGCGAACATTAACTTATATTATGTCTCGTATATACGAGGCCTTACGTAAAATGATTCTTAAATCATCAACAGATCTTTCCATTCAAATAAATATCAAACTAAAATGCATATTCATAATGTATTAGTCTGTGAATAACAAACCTGACCAGGTTTGACTGATATTATTTTGGCAGACAGATTTCTCTAAGCTCTGTAGGGGTAAGCTCTAATTAAACCTGAACAACATGATATGGTGGTTTAATTGGTCTTAACTATGTTATAAAGAACCCCCATTTAGTAGTTTGCTTTCCATCATACCTGCATTCCTTGAACGATCAAGCAGGGATACTGAGAATTTCATAGAATAAATCAATAGCACTTTGGTCAACCTGGGAATTGAATCCACGATTTCTAGCGTGGCACTTACGACCACTAGGCTAGTTAAGTAAGTCAGATCATGAGTTTTCTTAATCCAACACGCACTCAACTGAAGACAGTGGTGTGGGCGTCCACTAATCTGTCACGCCCACAAGCTCCACTTCTTTCCGAAGTATTTCCGTGTCTGTGTCGCGGGCGCGGCTGAAGTTGTAAGCCGCTAAAAAAGTAAAGAATGCACAAGTTTGTAGTGTGCACTTCGCGGTATGAGTCGCGGGGGTGACGCGATGAATTTCAATGAGTCGCGCCGCTTTTTCAACGCGTTGTGTACTGAAAGTTTTTCAAAACTTCGTGGTGAGCGCTCATTGGCCGGCTGACAGTTGCATAATTAAATCATTCTTTATTTTAAAGGAGTACCGCTGTAGACGAGACATCGTTTTATTTTTTTCTATATGATTGACAAAGAACAAGGAAGGAAGTACATCACAATCACAGTGGCCAGAATTGATTTAAAATAATTATTTATAGAATAAATGGTTCATTTGTAAGTAATTCATTTATAGCTACGATTTATGTGATGTATGGTGGTGCAGAAGGTTGCTCATCAAGTGTAACACATATTTTTAATAGTTTAGTTGCTCATGGATATCGAATATAGAAAAAATAAGTTTTAATGTGTTCTTTGACGCAATAACTGTCGCTCAACATCAAGCATAAACATAAACAGAGAATTGTAAAAATTAGTATTTTATTACAGAGATTAATAAAATAAATAAACGCGATAAAACTGTTGTACCATAAATGTAGGCAGTAATAAATAGTTAATTTAATTTATATTCACATACATTCATCCCGTCGCACCCTCTAATATGTTAGTGAAATATCATGCCAACTGTTGTGAAAACTAATGAGGAAAGATTGAAAGCTAAGGAGAAAGGATACAAATTTGTATGGGTACGTGGTGGTAGGATCTTTGTGAGAAAAGTCGAAGGCTCCGAACAAATCCTCATTAGAAATATGGACACCATAGATAAACTTGTTTAGATATTTCACTTTCATATATAATAATATTATTGATTATGTTATTGCGTCATACTTACTTTATAATTCACAGAATTAAACATTTATTACCAGAATACGAGAGGTCTGCGTACAAAAACTCATAACTTTTATAAACAAATGTCTTGCGAAACTTACGACATTATAATTTTGACCGAAACTTGGTTAAATACTTCCATCACGAGCTCGGAGCTATTTGATAGTAGGTATATAGTGTACAGAAGGGATAGGGAAGGAAAGAAAAAAGATGGAGGCGGTGTCTTAATAGCCGTTTTAAAAAAAATAAAGTCTAAACGTATGTATACCTGGGAAAGTCAATGTGAAGACTTGTGGATTACTATTGAAAGTCCTGATTCTAAGGCCACTCGTCAAATAGCTCTGTGTGCTGTCTACTTACCACCTCCTGTTCTGCGCGCTAACTTGGAATGCTTCATTGACAATTGCAATGCTGTGTTCGAGCAATCTGGGTTGCATACGTGCATAGTTGGTGACCTTAATTTAAGTAATATAAGTTGGAACCTGGTAAATGACTCTTCGAGCACTTACGCAGCAACCGCACCTAGTCAAATTCTATTAGATTTTCTTAACGTAAATAAACTCGTGCAAATTAATAACATAACTAATAACACTGGTCGAATATTGGATGTAATTTTAACTGACTTACCGTCTTGGGAAGTCCATGCAGCTATAAACCCTCTTAGTAATATTGATTCTTACCATCCTCCCCTCCAGTTAATCATAAAATCGAACACTATGTCCAGTTTGCCTTACAACACTAAAACCCTAAGAACAAATTATTACAAAGCGGACTACGAAAACATTCGAAAACGCCTCCTGGAAATTAATTGGTACGTATTATTTAGTTCAGTCCTTGACGTTAATGAGATGGTTAGCATATTTTACAACAAATTGAAGCATATAATCAAGAAGTATATTCCTACCAGTACACGCAAATTATCGAAATATCCTCCCTGGTTCGATAAAAGTCTAATAAGAACACTAAGAGAGAAAGAAAAACTGAGAATGCGATATAAAAAATATAAAAACCCATTGGATGGAATTGAACTAGGACTACTTAGTAAGCGCTGCTCAGCACTAGCTACTGTTTGTTATAATAGTTATCACCGACAGTTAGAAATTGACCTCACTAAAAATCCTGATCGTTTATGGTCCTACATTAAACAAAAAAGAGGCGGTTCAAGCTCCCTTCCCGCTACCATGACCGATGGAACCGTAACCTCATCTGATTGCCTTGAGATTTGTAAAATGTTTGCTGACCATTTCTCTTCAGTGTTCGATGATGTTAGTGCCAGTCAAGGTATAGCGCCTTCAAATTATCTTAACGTAATGAATAACTGCAGTCTACCTTTGGTTGTTCCACCCATTGAACAAAAATATATACTAAACAAGCTTAAGTCGTTGGATCATCGAAAAGGTGCTGGCCCCGATGGTGTTCCATCTGTCTTCATATCTACATGTGCGTCCTGTTTGGCGTTTCCTTTGTCCATGATTTTCAACAAATCTCTCTCTACAGGTATATTCCCTGACATTTGGAAGAGGGCCAAAGTAGTACCAATTTATAAATGTAACAAAAATGACAATATTCATAATTATAGACCTATATCTATTCTGTCTATTTTCGCTAAAGTATTTGAATCTTTAATATGTCCACATATACAAAAGCATCTCAAACTTTACATAAGCAACTCTCAGCACGGGTTCGTCAGTTGCAGGTCTACCTGCACAAACCTGGTAAACTTTACTGAATCGTTGTACGAGTGTATGGACTCAAACAAGCAGATGGACGTAATTTACACAGATTTCAGTAAGGCTTTCGACCGGGTGTCACATAATATACTCCTAAAAAAATTATCTGCTTATGGAATCACTGGCGCTCTTTTGGATTGGTTTAATTCATATCTTAGAAATCGCTCTTTTTTTGTAGTAGTTAACGGCTTCCAATCAGACATCCATACAGTCACATCAGGCGTACCACAAGGCTCACACTTGGGGCCAATTCTTTTCAACTATTTTATTAATGATATCCCCCAGATCTTTTATTTTTCCACATGTCACATGTACGCAGATGACCTCAAATTTTCTAAAGTAATAGAGTCGGAAGATGACGTTAAATTACTCCAAGATGACATAGACAGACTTGTTAAATGGTGTGCAGAAAATGACATGCTTTTGAATATCAAAAAATGCTACCATGTCAGATATTCTAGAAAAGTACGCTGATCGATGGCACTATGCCATCGATCTATCGTATTGGCAACGATACCATCCAGGTTGCGACTGAAATTAAGGACTTGGGAGTTATGTTTGATAACAAGCTTATTTTTGAACCGCACCAAGAATATATAATAAAAAGAGCTTCTAAAATGTTGGGATTTTTGATCAGAAACGTCAAAATCTTTCGAAACCCCAAAACTAAAATAACTTTGTATAACTGTCTCGTACGGAGCATCATGGAGTACTGCAGTACTGTCTGGCGGCCGCATTACGCTTCTCATAACCTCAGACTGGAGCGAATTCAAAAAAGGTTTCTCTGGCACCTAGCTTACTCCTCAGGTCAATCTAAAAAGATTAGGTCTTACTCAGCTAGGCTGTTGCATTTTAATATGGCACCATTACAGAAACGTAGGGATGTAATTGATTGTATTTTCATGTTCAAATTATTGCGCCATAAAATAGACAGCCCTGAGTTACTGACTAAAATTAAGTTTCAAGTCCCAGCTAGGTATCCTATTGCACCTATCACTCCATTGTACCCACCGCTTCGTAAAACTGTCCTCGGCGCAAATTCTCCTATCCCTAGACTTTGTAAGCTCATAAACGAATGTCATGATATTGTAGATGTGCACAATGATTCGCTTACCACGTTCCGCAAAAATATTTTTAATTTGTTTTTTACCATGTAATTTTAACTAACCTATTCCATAGACAACTATTTTTTTTTTTCCATAGTAGTATTAAGTGATCTAATGTTATTAAATTTATTAAATTTAAATTAGTTAATCTAACTTGTATACAAGTATTGTTCTCGTTCTAGATTTTTGTTTGTTTAAATTTCGACTAGATGTTTGTCGACTTCACCTATTTTTGCGCATGTTGTGCTCGCCTGTAAAAGGCTGCTATACTTAACTAACTAGTATGTTTGTGTATCACATTAATTAAGATAGTATAAGTAGCTGTTGGTGAGCCTTTTTAATAAAAAAAAAAAAACAAATAAAACAATGTATTGTTATACTATACAAGCTTCTGCCCGCGACTTCGTCTACGTGGACTTCAGAATTGGGCTCGACCTGAATTAAAAGTAGCCTATGTGTTATTCCACTACAATTATTTATCTCTGTGGCAAATTTTATCCATATTTAATCAGCTGTTCTCGCGTAAAAGAGTAAAAAACATCCGTACATCCATATCCAGGTTTTTTTATTCATTCCAGTTTCAAAATCTTAACGTTGACCGGTGGCAAGCTCGTGTGCCCCGCGGGAGCTGAGGGCGGCTCTATTATTAGATCACACTGAACATAATGCCCCTATTTACTACAATTAAGGACGCTCGAATAATTTGTCCAGCGGACATTCACTAGGACACGCCTAACGAGCGTTTTTGTCTCAGGTCCTTAGATAAACTAGGTTTTTATCTGAAGGTCACATCGCTGGCTCCTGGAACGTGAATCATCTTTTTTCTAATCTGATAATAGTGCGCCTGCTGTACACAGACGCTGAACAGATGATGGCCGCAGGGCGACATTTACAATGTTGAATTCCTAGTTCTATTTCTTCGTATCAAACGGCCAGTTCTCGTCGCGTCATTTAGGCAGCTAGATATTTTTTATTCGTGGAGCGGTACAGATGCCAGACGTGTCGTTGATTCAATAATTCACGGAGTCTCACGTTGAAATTAATTTGATTCCGCTCATCCCGTTTTAATCTGTGTCGACGTTTGTGTCGCGAGCCGCGTGTCGTCGCGTCGTGCGTTTAATTTTGCAGTAAGTGCCGCGTGCTCGTACTACGAGCCCTCTAAAATTCCATAACATTATGTAAACGCATCTGCATACACGCCGCGGGAACTTTATTAAACGAAATAATGTAGTGAATACGTTGGCTGACTCACTCTGGCATAATGAGCAATCTCGTAGCGCTACGCCGTAGCGCGCGTAAGCCTCAGTAGCCGCTGGGACCGCGCGCCGAGCGCACGCTACGCCGCTACGCGCTACGATGCCCGCCACATAGACGCGGCTAGTTTTGTCGATAATTACAAAATAATAATAATTGTTGCCAATTTAATAGCTAATAAAAGTTTGTGACTTATAATAATAATTGTGCCCCCTGAATACCTCAAAAGTTTGACAATACTAGTGTAGTTGAATGTCCAGTTGTTTCTAAAGTAGTCCTGTAAGTGTTTCAAATGATCAAGATGAAAAGGATTTGTCACCTCATCTTCCGGCTGCTGTTCCTGCTAGACGGTATGTAGTCGCCACTCGTATTCGTATTATAACAAAACATACATGTTATAATACGAACATGTATGTTATGTATTATAATTGTAATTATTATAATAATGTGCTAAATAGTGAGTGTTTGTGGTGCGTGCGTGACCACTTAGAGTGCGCGTGACTTGACTTCATTAATTAGTTGTGGTGTTTTTGATTAATTGATAATGTAACTGTGACCTGCCGCCGGAAACAGTTATCTTGTTAAGCTAATTTATATCGGCGCTATTAATGTGTTAAAATTTATTATTTTTTTTATTCCAAGCAAACGGTAATTTTGTTCAAATAACAGAAATGATGCTGGTGAGAGAGTTATCGTGTTAGAGTTATATTTAATAAATTAAATCTTCAGTATCTGAAATAAGACACATTATTTAGAACAACCCCAACTTCAAGTATCTGGGGGCACGGCAGTGCCCCCGCCAAGACGTGCGCGAAGCAAACACTGCCGTACCATCCTTTACTGGAACCATTTCACCTCATTTTCAGGCCCGTATTTGAGAACCTCTGGATAAGACCAGAACGCAGAAAATTTCGTCATCCAGTAAGCTATAATCACATACTTAAAATCCAAAATTTCAATTCTGTAGGTCATTTAGTTCCGAAGTTAATCGAAAGCAAAGTTTCGCATTTATGACACTTACTCACTCATGATCATCAAAATAGAACTAGTACTTCCCATAAAGTCAGAGAGCTGAAATTTGGTACAGAGTTAGGGTTTAATGGCCACATAAAGGGAAAACTATAAAAACTAGGATAATCGAAGATCTGGAGTACCTGGTGACCCTGATTAGAAAACACAAGAGTCCAACCAAACTATTAGAGATATCGCTAATAAAATAAATCAATCGTTTCTACAAAAAGAAGTGAAATCCCATCAAAAACATTCTGTAAAAAACTAGCCAAGTCTCAATGGAGCTACTTGTTTATCTCTAAAAAGTAATGAAATCTAGACAAAGTCGTGCCAAGTCTAAAGTTCTTTACTGCGATTTCTTTATTATTTATAGTAATTAGTGTTGTGTGACTTGGCCGTTGACTTGTACCCACTAAGGTATAAAGAATGTTCAAATTATATCCTCAACAAACATTCATACTACCTAATCCTCTGTGTACAAATGTGTTGAACATTCACCTTTATATTTGAATTTACAAGGGTACAAGTCAACGGCCAAGTCACACAACATTAACTATAAATAATAAAGAAATCGCAGTAAGGAACCTTAAACTTGGCACGACTTTGTCTAGATTTCATTACTTTTTAGGGATAAACAAGCAGCTCCATCGAGACTTGGCTAGTTTTTTACAGAATGTTTTTGATGGGATAAGCTTATTCTTGAACTGTCAGTCAGTTGAAAGCAATTACATTGATGGAGAAAAAATACACTGTATTTTTTTTAAAGGAAATTACATAAACTGACGTCAAAGTAAAAGTGGCGACGTTGTGAGTTTAAAATCTATTTTTTTCTCTCAAATTGATGTCAGCGTGATGCGCAGGCGGCGGCGCTTGCCGCGAACACACTTTTAAGACATGAATTCCTTCAGAGTTGATTTAATATTCATATTTAACTCCAAAATCCGTTGACTTGCTGATCCTTCGTCAATAAAGCGACACATATTTACTTAGTGTGCAGCTGGCAGTACTATATAACAAGTAACTGACTAAAATACATTTGATAGCGAGCCGCGTCGGGGTACATAGGAAGCTGACAGCAACAGTCGCAGACAAGTACCTACATGTGTGTGACTGACTACAGCCACACACATGTACTTATTTATTTATTTCTTTGCTCATTGCGTCGCGTAGTGCAGGTCGAAGTGTAACCGATAATTTTATTATCATATTTTGTGAATAACACGGCATATGACTCGAACATATTCTTATCAATTACATATTTATTCAAAGCTAAGTTTATGTTGCTTATTTTCTAGATACTTAAGTATTAAGTAATTATACAAAACTACTTGGTGTTAACACTATGGTGGATTTAGTGGCTCGTAAACGTTTGTTATTCATGCGGATGGGATTTAAAAAATATTAGGTGTAATATAAAGGTAATTTTAAGATCAAGACAACGTTATCTATATAAATATTCATTAAATTTGGCTACGTATTAAATGTGTGGCGCTCAACCGCGCGGTGTGCGATCAGCTGTCTTTATCGGCTCCCTGGGGATTTTGGGAATTTGTAAGGATATCGAGTTTTTTAAAAGTAGAAAATTGGAATCGTAGCAACACAAGGATAATGAAGTATTCCAAGGTTTTTGGAGTTTAATTTTTTTCTGGCATAACCGCTGTAACTTAAAAATATCGTAGATATGTATCTATCTATATAAATACAAATTAATCGCCAAAATGTATTTATTACCTACGCGCATAACTTCTGAACGACTGCACCACATTGTTTTTTTTTTGTTGTTTTCGATATTGTAAGTCGTTGTTATTTGCCCTGCGGATGAAGCTGGTTGGCTAGTAGTAGGTCACTAGACGAGCGCCCTGCAAAGCCTCGGCTCTCCAAATAATAGCCGCCACATGACGTGTCGTTCTGTAATCACGCGCGTCACAGCGTCGGTCACTCCAGACTAACAATTAATTGTGTCGGTGCAGATCAAAGGCTATCGCCGCACTGTCGTTGTACACGCCGCCTTATTAATATGTACCTATACACAAAGTATAATAATTAGGCCGGCGAGGCGAAGCGAGGATGCGATGAGGGAGAACTCGGCTTTCTTTATTGAAGTGAAAACGATAGTTAGAAAAACACTCGCTGCACGGGCTAAGCGAAGCTAGTAATTAGGTAATATTTTAAATTTAAATGAATATGTTTTAGACAAGCTAAATCTTAGTCGATTAGGTAGGTTAGGAATCTTATCGAGGTAGGTAGAGTGTTATCACACAAATACACATAATATTATTTAATACATCAGTGAAAGTAATGTCTACATGTGTTCAGGAGAATAAGGTCTTGATCTGTTTGCTGAGTGAAATTAAACTGATTTGCGTCATTACTCAAAGGGTATTTAGTTTGAACTAACTTATTAGCTAGATGAGCGGACTGTACTGTATGAACGTAGTTTGAATGTATGTGTGTAGTATGCCTGTGTGTGTGTGTGATTGGTTTGCTACTAACCAATGGACTATGCAGTTATCTATTATTTGTATATGTAATTAGACAACATGAGATTCTTGTAAAACGATGTATTTCTGTTTACATTTAAATTACGTTCAACCATTTTGTTAATTCAACATATATGTTGTCCTCCAAAACGTGTGAGCATATTATTCGCGCACAATTAGCGCGTCGAATTACCATAAACCATAACGCGTTAAATCCCATAAACTGACCGTCATCAGAGCCTCGCTGGGCCCCTCCCCCACCCTCCGGGACCATGGACACCATTAAAAGGTTACCTTAGTACACATACAGATAATGCGACACACATAATAGTAAAGCATAGATGTTAAAAAGCGAAATTCATCAATATAGCTCATTATTAAGATAAATATTTTGTATGTGTGTAAGTACTTTATGTCTCTTAGTTGTATGTTTGTCAATTGTCCCGCTACACCGGGCTTGTTCCCTAGTTTCCTAATACTAGAGCATTTAAAAAATTTCGTGAAGCAATTTTTGCACAGAAAATCTTATAACATAAATGGGCGTTACGAAGCGTTCTGTGTGTTTATACATGTACATTGTGAAAAGGCTCGCATGTGCACGCTAATGCAAGTGACAGAGTAATAATTATGTAATGCAGTACATTACTGGTAAAACTTACCTACAGCTTTACTTTAGGTTATTAATTAAATTTAAACCAGCAGTCACTGTTCTGTCGACTATAGGTTGGAATGGCAAAGTAAATGTAAGTGTGGCTTGTAATCGGTACAAGTCCTAGATATTATTATCCCATCAACCGCTGAAGGACATAGGATAATTAATTAAACTTTATAATTATGAATGATCAAATCGCATCACGAGAATCGAGATCACGTTACGAAATTACAGATGAGGTTCAATTTCCGGGACGCGCATATAACATTATTCAAAGTTTAAATATATTATTTTGTAACTGCTAATAACAAATGTAAGTTTTTTTGTAGTATATTTATTACTTTTAAAATGCAATTATGCCTTGCGTAGAAAATACAGATGAACACAAGTTGTAGAGCTGTACAACAAAGCTGGTGTTTTCACCAGCTTCACTGGTTATTGTGCACTCTTCAAAGTGCCGGCGAACACTTGCAGACAAAGGCGCGACGCATGAACGAAGCCACACTCACAATAAATTGTATTTATTTACTTCGTGGTATTATTTTGGTTTGTAGAAAAGGCTCGAGGCTAAATAAAATAAAAATCGCATTTATTTGAAATAAGCTATGAGTATAATATTCAATTACAATCGACTGATTTAGATAACGAGTGGGCCTTTTCTGCCATAAAATACGCCAACGTGTGATAGCGTGGTTGTGAGCTAGCGATACTAAATTCTAGCTGACAACCACGCAAACTATCTCAGCAAACTTTAAGTTAATCAATTACTTTGTAAGTCAGAACAAAATGAAATATAGCAAGTACCTGCAATTTGATTTATTAGACCTTTTAGACGCTGAATAGTATTTTGATAAAACGTCTGTGTACGAATCGTTTATCACTAGCTAGCACTAAAGTGCTACGAGCTATGACAACACAGCACGACACACGAGATATATGTCATATCGTGTGTCGTGAGACGTGAGAAAATATCTAATAAATATACAGCGGCGGCGACCGACACTAACGCGAGTGGACTGCTCCGTACTAATCTGTTCCGGCACGCACACACGCGAGCCATTTGGAGATATATGTTACTGTGTATGCGACACACACTCACACACAGGCATAACACTCTCAAGCGGCGTATATAAAGTAGTGGTAGGAACATTATGTAATTTCTTGTTTTGGTAAGTATGGGGGTAGAGATAGTGTAGTAGTTGGAGCGCTCGCCTGCCTCGCTGCCTGCCTGTAACTATTTGCTGACGTTTCGAATTCATGTAGGTTTAAATAACATCAATCTGAATAAAAACATTATTATGTCACTTACTTAAGAACAATGCTAAAATGTCCATACATAAATCTACACCATCTACTAATCATCATAGTAACACCAAGCCAAGGTCAAGGTCACGCCATCGTGATCACACCTGAAAGTTATAGGAGAACTCTACAAAGTCGTCCAGGTGTTTCAAATCTGTCACTTCCGGCGATAGTATTACAACAGCGATTAATAATCGCTGAACTGATTTTACCCGACAGTACAGATTAAAGGTAGGTAACACTATGTATGTTATTCTTGAATTCCGAGATATGTAAACGTTATGTATGTGTTATAGATTGTGTTTCCTGACCTTCAGATGGCTTTATTTGGGCCAATGCGTTCTGATTCAAACACAGGCAGCAACACACACATGCATATGTTGTTTACGTATATGTATATGGCACACATTTGCACAAACGTGTTTTCACTTATTGATATATAAGAAGTAGGTAATCTTTCGTAAATTATTTATTGCTCAGGAAAAGTGAAGAAATTATTTGTTCTCGGTACGGTAGAGACCATTATTCCTATGGTTGGAGTTGAATTCCCGGATTGTTTAATTACCACTGTTTGTTTTTTTAGCATGACTAGAGTATGTGTTAAATAAACTCGCTACTGATATAATAATGCATACATAATTATAGTCTCGCATTCTACCAAATAATTTTACAAATAAAATGCAGTTTACTGAATACTGATAGAACGTCACCAATGTTTGCACTCAGTAACTACTCTTTGATACTCGTAAAAAATAGTAAAAATATTTATATGATGTAAATTTACATTAACTCTCAAATTTTGTGTATAATTGAGTGACCGACGTAACCCTCACGTATCTGTTCTATTAATCATTGCCGTATATATACGTGACATTTGAGAGTACAGAGGTACAGTATTGATCAATTGTAAATCCAAATAACGCTCTGCTTCCTCTTTCGGCGAATATATGCATGACTCACATCAGCGGTTCCCTGGAGCGCGCCACTCTGTTAGATCAACACGTTCTGATCTACGTGGCTCACTATTAACAGAGAACCGAGTAGTACCTACACTTATTACGAGTTCAACTATAACCAAATAGTTTATTTTTATTCTCTTAAAATGACATCGGGTTCTCAAATAATGTGAACCTTCGTTTAACATTATCGACTTCGGTCAAACTTGGACATTAACCTTCAACGTCAACACATCTTGTTATCGCAATATTGTACCAGTGAAGATTGTAACATAATTTATTTTAAAAGAGTGTCCATGGAGTTTCTTGCCGGATTTTTCAAAATAGGGTCAATCTTTTGGAACCGTGCAACTAGAATCAAAACGTTTCATAAATGCTTGTAAAAGCTTACCTATTTGAAATAAAAACATTTTTTTTAATTATTTTTTTTTAGAGGCTTCAGTGCACTCCTGGTGACTATGCCAGCCTCAATGGGTCAATCATATCATGGAGCAATTAAATGCATGTAGGCCACATTACCAGCCCACATGCACTCAGTTACACCACCCTAGCACTTACTCACTTCTATAACACCACTCATCCACATTTCTCACGGTCACATTCTTTCATCCCTTTCTTTCCAACATAGCTTTAATAAAAACATTGGAACAGTATTTCACTCCGGCCCACCGCCTATTACTTTACAAGGCGCAGGTCCGGCCTCATATGGAATACTGTTCTCATCTCTGGGCAGGAGCACCCCAGTACCAGCTTCTCCCTCTGGACCACATCCAACGAAGAGCGATTCGAATCGTCGACTGCCAAGTTATTTCAAACCGGCTTGACCCCTTGGAGCTGCGTAGAGATGTGGCCTCGCTTTGCATCCTCTATCGCCTATACTATGGGGAGTGCTCCGAGGAATTGTTCAGATTAATCCCTGCAGTCTCTTTTCGCCATCGTTTTACGCGACAACAGTTCCATCCCCATCATCTTGATGCCTGGCAGTCCACAACTGTGCGTTTCTCTAGAAACTTTCTGCCTCGCACAACAAAACTGTGGAATGAACTGTCGCCTGCAGTATTTCCGGACCAATACGACCTTCAAACCTTCAAGAAAAGAGCGTACTCCCTTTTAAAAGGCCGGCAGCGCACTTGTAACTCCTCTGGTGTTGCAGGTGTCCATGGACGGCGGTGATCGCTTACCATCAGGCGATCCGTCTGCTCGTTTGCCTGCTATCACATAAAAAAAAAATTGAACGGTAGATGGACAAATATTGCACCACATCATAAACACTATACACTATGTAGTAGCGGAATTGATCTAAAAGGTTACCAACCCATAGGAAAAAGCAACGTGCCTACTAATATTGTATTCATTCAAGACCCTGGTGTGAAGAAAGATCATGACAGAGGATAAGAGATGTATGTTCAATTCTAAATTGTACACTCCTAATGGCGCTTGTACTCGTATCTTCAATGAACAAAAATCTAAGGATCATATGAGCTTGTTCATCGCAGTTTTTATCATTTAAGTAATTTCATGCAAAGTTAAATAAAAGTGTTGGATGATGTTTATGCTTGATAGCTTATTTGCACGTTCTAAGAATGTACGGATAATCCAGTCGCGAGGCGGCGACAATTGCGTTCTATGGAGAGCCGAGATATTATAATATAACGAGGAAAAAAATATGAAAATGTGGCTTAGAGCACTCCAATGGTTGGGCAATTCTAAGTTAAATGTTTTTCGCAGAGGTTCTCTATTTATGATAATAATACTCGAGTTAAGATTTGTCACAATCTTTTCATACCATTGTTCTATCTATGTAGAAATAAAGATACCTATAATTTAAGAACGTGGGAGAGCCATGCTTCGGCATGAATGGGCCGGCTCGACCGGAGTGATACCACGGCCTCACAGATAACCGGCGTGAAGCAACGCTTGCGTTGTGTTTCGCCGAGTGAATGAGGTTACCGGAGGCCCAAACCATTTAAAAAGGCGGGCAACGCACTTGTGACTCCTCTGGTGTTGCGGGTGTCCATGGGCGGCGGTTATCGCTTACCATCAGGTGATCCGCCTCCTCGTTTGCTCCCTATCCCACAAGGATAAAAAAGAACAGGTACACAAAAAGTAAACAGTTTTTTTAACCATAGGATTTTCACCGGTTTCGTTGGTGCGTTTACAAACACAAATTCTTACATACACAATCACCCAGACCTGGACAAGTATCTGTAGATCATACAAATACTCGTATTAAAATTTGCTCCGTGTGGGGAATGAACCCACAACATGTGTCACACAAGCCGATCGCTCAGCCACTACGCTAAACGTGTAGAATCACTACAGAGTTTACATGAGGCTTCGGGTCAAGAAACGTATTGAAATTGAAAAAAATATAAGTCTACGAAAACAATTTTAAGTGTTTTATAAAGGACAAAGATATCTTGATCTTGAAGAACAGAACTTTTCTCTAAGGTTGTTTAGGGCTGTTATGTTTAAAAGTCGGTAGTACATGTCTCCAACACACACGATCACAAAGATTTCTCGTAGATGTATAATATTACAGTTCACAACACACACATCGCCGCGGTGCGCTGTGCTCACTTTGTCAGCCCTCGTTACCAGACAGATGCTATCTAGTAAACTTGTTACTTGTACCAGGGAATAATAACATACAGGAGATACGCTCTTAACAACGGCAAAGGAACTCGGATATGAACACACACTAAAGACTGTCTTATGCCTTTGGAGTTTTCTTTTTTAAAATAAAACCGATGGATATCTCGTAAATAAAATATGATACTCTTTCTAAATATATATACAAAAAAAAAGTTATTAAACATAAATCAAAGCATCTGTCGCAGCCATTTCGTTGGCTTTCAACTCTT
The DNA here is from genome assembly GCA_947256265.1 of Acronicta leporina. Taxonomy (NCBI): domain Eukaryota; kingdom Metazoa; phylum Arthropoda; class Insecta; order Lepidoptera; family Noctuidae; genus Acronicta; species Acronicta leporina. The sequence goes on along the minus strand of OX366536.1, from coordinate 10,283,946 downwards.
TCAACATTAAATGTACTATTGACAGAAATACTATATACTAGTTAATACCACATCGCACAATGATTGTAAGTAATATTCGCAGTAGGTATACATACTTCTGAACATATAAACAGCGTCCAGAGTATAAATGAATTATAATCAACTACATATAACTAGACTTGTTACATTAAACAAGTGTATATTATTATTATGTACAATGAAACAGTACTGAGTTCAGTTTGGATGCGTCGTCATGCATTAATAATATGCTCCAAAAGAGCTTCATACATCAATGACGAGTGAGATTCCTGCGAAGATGTGCGGCACTCAAGAAGATGTGCGGCACTCATACGGAGAAAATCAAGTTTCAATCTAGTTGAACGCAAGTAGAAGAGATCACATTAAGGGTGAACAATTATTGTCTCTGGTAAACACAGTCTCAACTCAAATCTAGCGATATTTTCTACTCAAGTGCAGTTTATTTGACCTTTGGCTAATTGGCGAGATTTTGGTATCTATCTGAAATTATGAAACAAAGTAATTGAAAATAGTAATAGGAAGGTCCCATGCGCTGAGCTCGCGTTTGTTTCCGAGCAGATGGTATCGATCCGCAAAACCAGTACATCACACTCTGTTTCTGACACACTAGATGAAAAGGTCCACTTTCACTTTTGTTTGCCTGCCCTACCTTTCGGGAGATTTAAGGTGGTTTGTCAAAAAACGAAGCACATAAACCTGTTATCCATATTTCCGTACTGTTATAATAACTAATTTTCATGCCAACATGCAGAACCAATTTTGATGAATTTTTGTATAGACATGGATTACACCTTTGAGAAGGATATGAGAAGGACAACATAGAGTGTACAGCAAGAAAGAGCAGACAGCAGAGAGTTTATTATAATAAAATAAATCCCATCACATCACTAACTACCTAATAATTAGTAAGAACAACACCACAAGTGCCATAAAATAGTCATAAACATAAAACATGTTCCCTCCCTGTGTGCCCACTTAGCCCGAGTTAGTTATTCCGTAATGATGCCAGGTAATATGGCCAGCGATCAATGCCGCCATTAGTGGCTGTTATTGCCAATGTGCCTAGGATTACGATTGGTTTTACAGCTAGTAATTAGGACACGGAGGTGTCTGGTAAGCAACAGTTAGAACGGGCTATGTGTACTTATATACTTATTGTATTACATATTCAGACATTTATTTGCCGAATTAGCTAATAAAGCATGAAGTTAGATTTCCGTTATATTGTAGGATGTCTATTCACCTCACTAACAAATACCATTGTCCATATAGACTACTGTCCTGAACACTATGGTCAGAAGGGATATGGTGTGTATTAGTGCGTGGAGTCTTCGGTAGCAACCAGGAGTTATCCCGCTTGCCAAATAATATAGCCACTTGAGAATATATATCATACTAGCCTCTGCCCGCGACTTTGTCCGTGTAGCGTGTAACAAACAAACTCTTCAGCTTTTTATATTAGTATAGATCTGAGGTTGAATTCCGTGGTTAAAAAAAATCTCTGCTTGACTTATTATTAAATACACATCATAATTTCAGTAATAAATAACTGTACTGTAAATAGTTCGTCATATATAAAAAAAGTTTTTTTCTTTCAATATTTGCATGTTCCGGCCTTTGATACCTACCACTCTTTATCATCAAGATCGTAAGACGTCTCAAATGTCATCGCAAAGTCGCTTGTGCTACGTTTTCTGTTGCAAAAATTGTTTGTTCAATTTATTTCAATTATTTATTCTTCGTAAATGTACACAATTATTAAAAAAAGTTTGAAGACTCCGAGGGGACGTCGAGGGTTTTCAACAAAGTATGAGCATTCTGTAAAGCGGGTGTAGCCTCCGAGTATAGACACAAGTTAAAGAGCACTTATTTAATTGTGCCTTACAATTAATTACGATTATAATTGTACCTTTAAGTTGTGCCTGAAATATTAATATTGCTTCAATTACGCTGAATTTACAAGTTCATTGTTATCAAGTTCTGATACATAGTGTATGCTGTAGCCATTAAGAAGTTATATTTACCACTAATACCTATGGCATTTAAAAGTTTAAAGCTAAATAATTTAAAATCTCATTTCAATGATCTATGTAGTTACCATCGCTCATATCAAACTCAAAAGCGCCATAAGGAAATGATTATGATACCTTAAGCTTTAAGGCAACCATATTTAGTTCTCTGTATAAAATACATTTGGTCCATACAAGTAGATATGTGTAAGACGGCGCGAGTGTTTGTCTGTACACGCTCAGGACTAGTTCCCGCTAGTGTGGCCTCCCGGAGTATCAGCCGGGAATTATTAAGTAGCCGGGAGGCCGGTCCTGCTATACACGAGCTTTATGAAAACTGTCGGACACGAGAAATTCACAAAATGTATACGAAATATAAACTTTTGTTAATGTACCTACCTAAGAAAAACTAAAGAAATAAGAAAATAATATTCAATTAAATTGCCCTTTACCTTACCATGAACTGTTCATGGTTGTTTTGCTTGTTATTCTTAGGTAGTTATGCAAAAGTACCAATTAGTAGATACAATTTTTTATGTTCTGCAAATGATAAAAAAAATAAAAAATCGCAGTGTCATAAAATCCACTTTATCAAAAGAGTACCTATTCATAGAGTTCCTCGCCGGATTTAATAACGTACATTAATGACTGGATCTCACAAGAGTCTACAAAAGCCTATTTAAATAAAACATTTTCAATTTTCCTGTTCGGGTCGGCAAGCGTTGTGATTGTAGTTCATCCGATTCGATAATAAAACATTAATCGACGTAACGATTTAATTTAAATCGGAATCTCCGCTCAGATTCCCGATAATCGTGATAAAGCCCTGGGCCTGCGACACACAGTAATCAAAACAAACGCATATTAAATTAAAACTGAGATAATAATAGATATAATAATTGATCAATTCCATTTCAGTCTTTACCCAGTTTTTTTTTATTTCAGATAGGTGTTAAAAAGATCTCATTTTACGAGCACAAGTAAAATTTAATATTATGTGTGGTATGTGGGCAGCTCGGAGACTTGTTATCGCAAAGCTCTGAGCACATAAAAAGGTCCCTCTATTCGTCGGTGAGTCCTCGCAGGATCTGCTCCTAATCCTTCATGATATAAACTTGGGCAGTTTTTCTGATTTGCCCTACTTTGGCACAAAGGGAGAATTCTCAGAATTTACCTGAATTGTTGAGTCGTACTTTACGAGTGTGTTTGCGATAAAACATCAAACAAGTAAAGGTTACTTCAATCTGAAAGTCGATTTGGTTTGTCGGCGCCGGCAGCTGAGCGGCCTGCGAGCGCGGCCCCACTCTTAAGCTAAGGTTAACTTGGCCTTACTACTGCTAGTTTATTACGCGCCCTTATTACCTATATGTACAGTCGAATGTGTTTGATCGTCTAACGTTATTATCTGAAGGAATTTCTGTGTGAAGTTATTCGATTGATTAGAGCAAAGATGTCTCGTTAATCTTGCTCTTAAACTTGTTGAAGTATGTAAAAGAGACAGTATACCTACTCTACGTGAAATAAATATCCATATACTTTTTTAAATGATACAAAATTTAAACAAATTTTACGATTTTATAGATTTTTGTACGAGGTGGGTCTACAGTTCTACACTATGACATACTTAATTAAGAGTAACCGTTGTGTCATATTTCCATTAGCAGCCAAGTATTTTTCGTAGCTTTCTCTCGGATGTATTGGAGAGTTCAGTAAATAATGACATAGTAGATATCTACAAGGATTGCTGGTGTCACTAGTTACGCCTGTAATCAATACACACGGTATTAATCTCCGCAGATAATTCTCGAGATAATTGAAGCTTACAATAGACTGGCGATAATCACTAAGCACGAGTAAAGACGCGCACACAAGAGTGACTGAGTAGTGCTGTTAAACTGTTAGGAGGATTATCTACGTCTTCAATAGTAACTTTATTTTGTTTTCAAAATAAGCTTAAACTAGCATAAACAATAAAAAGTTCTGTATTAAATAAAAATAGGTAGGTACTTACTGTTATTCAACAAAAATTAATAGCCTGCGCGGTGGGTGTTGACCCAGTAAGTGTGTGTCCGACAACGTCCGGAAGTGTCCGGGTGTCCGAGCGTCCGGGTCAGCTCGGCTGTGCAAACACGTGCATTGTCCATCAGCTATTTCGCTGTAATGGAGAGCTCTCGTGTAGACGCGGCGCTACTAAGTGATCTTGTTTAAATAAATAAATAAATGTATCTCAATCTGTCCTTTGAAATTCGGTATGTAACTACACCTAATCCTACTAAAATATTACAAACGTGAAAGTTTGTCTGTGCGTGCCTTGGATTTGAACTCGAGACCTTTGACTTGGCCGTCCAATGGTCATATCACTAGGCTATTACTGCTAGGTGACGAACCTTATTTAGTTATGTTGAATTTCCCTTCTGATATTGTAATCGCTGAAATAATTTGAACAGTCAAGATTTAAAAATCACCGTAGTTAAATTACAGTCCATCAGTTTAGTAGATGACATAATATAAAAACAAATTTAACGAACGCATTAAATATTATTCTACACTTATTTATACACAAAAATGGATGCTTTATTACCAATATCCGTGATATTTGACATTTTATAAAAAATGATTTTATTCCAGGGTGCAGTGACCAAGTAGTTAATTTCCGCACTGTAGTCGTCGAGTTTGATTTCGTCGTGAAACATTTTTCTTAGCCTCCTGGGTATTGAATGTAGTGTGCGAAGTTCTGGTTCCGAAGAAGGTTCTGTAAATACGTAACGAAACGTGTAACGTGCACGGTTCCAACTCAAAACCTTGCGCTTTACTTTCAGTGATTGCGCTTTTTTCAACGCAGTACAGGTACTCCGCGTTACCATGGCAACGGGTTTCTACTTAAACTTGTTTGAGTTACAGGCGTTTTCTTTGTTCGCAACTTATGTTATTACTTTCCGACGTTATATTAAGTATAATGGTATATATACCTACACTACAATACAATATGTTGTTACATAACGAACTTCCGATATATTTTTATTACTTTTTTTTTTATGTGATAGCAGGCAAACGAGCAGAAGTTACTTAGTTACTTTCGAAGTTAACGTTTTTACTCGACTGTACAAAGTAAATAAGAGGTTTTTAATACCGGTATGGTTGATTATTAAAAATATCAGTGAATTACTGCGGATTTGCGGACCAATATCATATTTATGCTACGGTTTAGTAGCTTTAAGAGTGACTGTGGTACGTAAGGTCCTAAGTTTGTGGTATGAACTTCAGGTCAGCTAATATTAGAAAATCCAGTAGGGTAAACGGTAATAAGTTCGGCCCCCTAATGATAACCCAAAATCATATCGAACTACTGGGACTTGTTGACATGTTGGTATGTTTCCTTTGGTCCAATTTCCAGGAGTGCTATTATGGAGTTTGGATTTGTGCCCGATGATGTCAATAGGCTTGCCTCCTAACATGGGACCTTAATATATCGGATAACTGTGATTGTACATTGATTGAATGTTTGTATAATGTATTTAATGTGTACGGTTTCGTACACTTGCACAAAGATATAGATATAGTTCAAGTTTAAGTTAGGTTGAGATGAGAGTGGAGAGAAAGAAGATCACAAGTAATTCACTAGTTAGTTTTAATAGTTAAGTGGTACAGATAAAAATAGTTTAGGCAATTCTTTTTTATATTAATTGTGTAGTTGATATTGCACACACTATGTTCACGAACTCTGCTCACCACTCAAGTGTTTACTTTAATTAATAATTATATATTAAGTTAACAAAATGACACACGCTCTATCGCGGCGTCAGCAGAACATGTACGATTCAGATTGTACATAATGATAATAGATTGTAACTTCTGATCTTTTTATTTTTCTCAATACAATCGTAGTCTATACCTTAGCCTATGTCAATAGGCCCTTGTGGCCTAAATCAACACGACCTCTAACCACGTTGATATGTGCCTTCAAATCTCAACAATAGCTTTCAAACTAACACCACGCCAATATCGCTGAAACTTCGTACATACGTTATACAAGAGTAGGTATGTATGTCTAACGAAACAGTTTCTGTTTGAAGCTGAACTCCTAAGGAATTCTGTACGCCTGGTACTTGCGAGGTATTTGTTGAAATAACAAAGTTGCCACTTGGCTGTCGAATGTATAATTTATTAATGCATTATGATTTTCTTCAATGATAAAATATAGAAGCATCCTTATTTAAAACATATTATAGACTAGCTTCTGCCAACGGCATCGCTCACGTCAGGTTAAAACGATAAAAAGTACTCTAAATGTTGACCAGACTCAAAATTCTACGAATTTGCTTCTATTGAACCTGTCACGCCTAGTACGGCCAGGAATATTCGGAGGTTAAAATATGACGAGTTCCGTCACTGCCGCCGCCGGCGTACAAACTGCACCTTGCTGCTACGAGTATATTAATGACCTAAACGCCACTCACATGCCCACAGCTGCTCGTACATGTAATATTTTACTAGATCTGTTTTAGCGTCATGAAGGTGGTAGGTATAATATGCAAATGTTTGACCTAATTATATCTTTCTTAATTGCTTTCCCTGTGATTTTAGACCGGAGAAAAGATGGATGAAATTAGAACCATTTTACGATGTTTTAATTTTATTAATATAAGGTTGGTACTTATGTGAATGGGACTGTTGTGAAATGGTTTTTTAATAAATGTTAATTTATGAAATTAATTAAATTTCTCTTGTATTTTTTGTAATTATTCATTCGGTAAGGACAATTTGCGCAAATTCAAATTCAAGAAATGTAATGCAAGACACGGCTAGTCGTTGTTTGAAAAATATTATACTCTTTAGGATGTGAAGCGGTTTGTGTGTGTGTGTGTGTGTATACCTATAATACACATTTATATCCAAAATATCACATCACAATTTTAACGAAAACGATACCGAAAATATAGCCATTTTGCAAAATTACCATTGAACTAAATTTCCTATTTAAGTACTTCTGTATTAGGCCCACTTGCACCAACTTCTTAAATATGTTTGAATTATATTTAAACACAATTTTTCATAGAAATTTCGTGTTTAAATACAATTTAAATACATGTAAAAGTTGGTGCAAGTGGGCCTTAGACTACCAATTTGAAATAAAATGCGCGTAAACTTCAGAAATAGACAGACGAAATTCAGTAGACTACCACATGTCTAAATTTTACTATACTTACTATACTTATCTTATTTTAAATATGATACAATCAGAAAAAAAAGTTTATTTGTAGGTACATAAAATAATTAAATTGATGACACGTTTTGCGATTCGTTGTATGATCTACAGAGTGTATGTTCCGGGTCTCGGCGTTTGTGAATGCGAGATGTTGTATTTGTAAAAGCATCTACAATGCCTACCTACAGGAGAAAATCTTATAATGAAGCAACGCTTTTCATTAAAAAAATAATTATATTCGTATTAGTGTAGTTATTCTAACATAAAAATGACGTCACGGGACTTATTTGGAGGACCTCTCCTGAGTAATTTAAAAACGATATTTTAGAGTGGCTTACAGATTTTTCTCTAGAGACTAATACGTCATTTTTATTACCTCAATGAAATGTTTGAAAAAATGATTCCATTACTACAGCTGTCATTCGTGTCATTTACCGATTACTTGTCAATTTTGACAAATGTTTTCTTTTTCATTATGGAGTAGAATAGTAGTAGTAGTGTAGTTTTGATGGTGTAAAATAAAGTAGAGAGTACATTGCATATAGTTTATTTTAGACACAAAATATATTTAAAAAATCTAAAATATAAAATAAAACTCGAAATTGAACATTTCTTGTAGGTCTATGAATATGTGTTAGTTATTAGTTAGTCGTAATAGGGAGTGTCAATTTTTTTTTAAATTTAAAATTTTGTGATTTATCGCGCTACTTGTACTACAGGACACATTCACGGCTCCGGCACGACACGACAGCATCCCGTCGTCAGACGATCCGCAGTAAATTTTCAAGTTGTCCCCAATGGAGAGAGCATTGTTTGTTGTCGAGAGTTTGCGATTGCACCGCGATGGGGTGCCACAGTCACAACCTTTTTATTGCGGCGCACCAGTTTTTTTATGCATGTAGAGAAAAAGATATCTAGATATATGTGCGGAATAAGAAAAAGATATAGGACATCATAAATTAACAAAAGATTCATGAGAGAATACTTGAGACAGTTTATTTTTTTGTGATTTTTTTGCATTTTTCATGCTAAGATTATAAAGTTATTTTAGTGAAGGAAAAATTCGACTCGCAGGCAGGATTCGAAGCCACTCGCGGTGGCTTAGTGGTCATAGCGTCTGGTGTATCAAACCAGAAGACGCAGGTTCGAATCCTGCCTGCGAGTCGAATTTTTCCTTCACTAAAATAACTTGAGACAGTTTTTTTACTGTCGAGTACAGCAAACATCAGACAGTTGTTGTTAAAAGTTTTATTGCACACACAGTCACGGTACTTGTATATACTATCAGGCCTGTTCCTGGTTCCTGTTCAGTTCCTGGAGGAAGGTAGAAGTTCTGATGTACGAGTATTATGTATACCCACATTTTCGTGGAATGTTTTACGTACCATGTAGTAATGAGCTCTATTAATTTAAATTATCGGAAACAAATCCAAACTGCGAAACCGAAAAAAAAACCAATAAGATTCAATTATGTTTTGCCAAATCAATTTGGAATCAACCCTACAATCTCACACTCAGTAGCCGAACTTGCGGTATGACCTGTAAGGCATATTTTCCGATAAATTTGTTGTACTTGTAGTAAAATTAACTTACTGAATAACCAAATAATGTTAACAAAACTAGTCCGTATTACAGAAAGCTTCCCTGAAAACTATTCTAAAGGTTCTATATTAAGTGTAGAAGCAAAACGTCGCAGCCATCTAAGCCGGCAACGAATGGAAATCAAAGATTGTATTACAGATAGGCGCGCCTATCTATTTCAATATTACATTCACCCTCGAACGTGAAATCTGTGACAGAATGGAAAAGTAAGAGGAGATCCAGTCTAGGTTTTGGATCCTTTTACGATTCTGAGCCGAGTATCAAATATAATGATTTGACCTAAGTGGTAACCTTTTTTCTCTAAATGTAAATTACATTAATTATAAAATATCACGACATGGGGTCATTCTAGAGTGGGACATCGGTACATATAGACAGGTAAAGTAAATATATCGCCGTAGCTGAGAACTTAATGAACTGAAGCTTACCATGCACGACTTTTTCCTTGCGCTGTTTTAGCAGCAAAACGCATAAACATTTGCGTCAAAACGCAAACGTGTGCGCTTGCATTATACCTGTACCCTATGTTCTACACGAGTGATAGGAACATTTATTGACAGAGTGAATTTATCAAATTAATATTGTTAATTGAAATATGGACAATATTTCAGTTTATAAGTTTTTTTTGTATATTTTAGAAACGCTCTAAGTTGTAACTTAAAATTGTAAGTGCCAATCTTATGACACGTAGGTATATTAATCTTGCTGCCACGAAAATGATTGAACATTAACTGTATATACGTATGTTTATTCTTTGCCTCACTCTTTCCGCACTCATCCCATATTTGCAGTCAACCTAGCCATATTTTTCCATAGCTACAGCTCTATTTATGTATCTCAGCGCGGGCCCGGCTCCCGACCAAAAATAGGACAGCCAAATCGACTTCCAAACATCTTCGCATACATCTACAGATACATACATACATGTAAGTCGGCACACACACATGCATATTCGTGATAGCTAATATAAGACCTGTCAGTTACAAAGGCGGGAGGAATACCAAACTGGTGTAATCATGACATCGCGACAGCGCGCTGCGCCACAAGCAGAGCCGCGCCGACCACGAGAACGGCGCTTGTTTTTAAAATGACTCAGTATAAAACTGTTGATTATCTCGCCTGTGCACTGTGTAAACAGAACACTGTGTCATATCTAACATAACTAATATGAAGTATCACATTATTGTAAACATAGAATGAATTAAGTATAATGCATTATAACTATTTACTTAATACATGGATGTATTTCGTTGAAGTATCTTGCGGGAACTTCTCTACAAGACCCACTATTTGGAGGGCGCGTAACTAAATTTTGAGAATTCAAAAGTATCTTTAAAATTAAATTGTTTGAATATAAGTACATTCTTAGCGTACTTGTCTTGTCTGGTGCCTAATTTAACTTACTATCTTAGTTTTACTTTAGAACCTAGATAAGTGGAGAGTATTGAGCTTTTTGATAAATAGTACTTTTGGGAGTCTAGTTATCTGAACTTACAGGCTGTGATGGATAGGTAGCTAAACATGGATAATGTGCTTACTATTTAAAGCTAGTTATCAATCGGTTACATCTATCACAATGTAAGAACAGATTAATTAATTCACGCTATCCCATTTCGCAAAATAGTACTTCCAGATGCCGTGGTAAGAACCGAACATACGTAAACACGTGATAAGCATTATTCAGCGTTGTTGTGCCCTGTTGAGTACTAACAGAAGCGCAGTACATTTGACACAGCTTTGCTTGAAGCGCGTGTCGGTCGCGCGGGTGTCGGCGCATCGCACCTGTTGCGGCCACCACACACCTACAACGGCTACAACACTGACATAATCACACGCGAGCTGCGAATATTGGAACCGTTACAAAATCATGTTGCTGTGAATATCGAAACTGTTACATGATATCATTGTCACTGTGATTCGTCTCGAACTTTCACTTTAATTATTTTTTTAATCTAAAATTGTCTCAAAGAAGGAGCCGTATCGTATAGAGTGGCCAACTATATGTCCTTTTCTTTCTATACTTAAGTCTTTTCTAGTACAAAACTTCCTTATTTACAAAGCATTTCTTCAATATAATTTTTGAGAAAATAATATAATTAAAAATATATTTTTTGAGTACTACCAGACTATCTAGGTATGACCTTTCCTTTTCTCAAGAGTCCATCCAAAGGTTGTCTGTAAGAGATCGCTGTTAGCGATAAGACCGCTCATTGTAACATTATATGATTTATAACACTGTACCTTACTTTAGTTTTGCTGTGCAATAAAGAATATTCTATTCTATATAATAATCCTTGTCTAAATATAAAGGCCCATAACGGCTCAACTGATTGTCTCCAAAATATTATTATAATTTATGTGTTACCAACTTTTGATGAATTTTCAAGCGGTTGTTATTTGGAATTCCAAAATATATCAAATAACGCAACATTTGAGATATTTTGGAATTCCAAATACCCATTAACAATACTGGCTCTATAACCACAACCATCGGTTTTCAGAAATTCGCTAAGCAATTATTATTTTCATTTTGCTTGTAAATGTTCTTTTATGAACTTAATTGATTATATAAATCCACTTTTGGTTATGAGGACACCATAATCTGTTAAAATTAAAATTGGTATCTGTTGTGATAATTGTCACCATATTGCAAGATATCATACTCCTTCAACTTACGAGAGTTTCTTAAAATGGGGACAGTTAAATCATAAGATTCTGATAAGATAAGATTCAGGTTCTGGTAATGTAGCCTAAAACTTAATTTTTATTCAACCTAATCCATAGTACATAGTAAAATAACTACATTTTACGAAATAGAGTTTCCTATCCTATTCTATAAAGGAAAGTTACTCATAAAACACAGGTATAAACGTGACATATCCAATGTGACACTCTCGGACAAAAATCAGATTTATTCAGCGCGACAGCCCTAGCTGGCCCGTGGCCGCGATACGGTGACCATGAATTGCGGAAATATGGGATGTTACGAAGTTTTCCGACGATTTTTATTAATTTTTTTTTGGTAATTGCTGGCTGAATGATCATTTTTATAGCATGTCCCCATAGATCATTAGCCGTTACGGTGGCGGGGAATATTAAACTCATACTCTCACCTTGCTCTATAGTTAGGGCCATAAGATTTGTGGTCACACTGGACTCGCTACGATCCGAGGGCCTACCCTAATTAAACATAAATCAGCCATCCGCTAGATAGGTCTGAGTGAACTGTTATGACACAGGTTCTAATATAAATAAACCCAAACACTCTCGTATCTTCATGTATATGGTGCTTGGTGCTTAATCTACTTCTTTTTGGTTGCGATTAATTAATTTACAAAATAATGCATTTGACAACCATTTCAATTTAATTATTTAAAACTAATTACCTATTCGCAATCAAAGCTCTTGCGTTAATTTAGTTTTTTTTTGTTGGTACTAAATATTAGAAAGAAAGAAATACTTAAGTTAAACTTATTTAATTTTTTAAATTGTCTTAATTAATCCTTGGGCGATCTCATTATGGTTTTATTTGTATGTGATGGTATCGTAGGTCAGAAATCGTTTCAATTTAATTATCGTTTTGGTAAATATTTTAGATACATACTATCATGTCTGTATGGCAGAGGCGTTCTTATATACACCCACATTTCGCCGGTATATTTAGATCCCACGGAACGGGGGGTGACTCTAGGGTATCAATACAAATCTTTGAGCAGCTACTGAGAATTTCCTAGAAAAAAAAGTGTTATTGTTTTGTCGAAATGGGAATTGAACCCTGGACCGCTAGCATAGCAGTTGTGCTCAGGATCACTAGCATAATGAGGCAAAATACTTTACAATTAAAATGTAACTTTTTGTGATTTTTTTGCATTTTTCATGCTAATTTTATAAAGTTATTTAGTGAAGGAAAAATTCGACTCGCAGGCAGGATTTGAACCTGCGTCTTCTGGCTAGGTACGCCAGACGCTATGACCACTAAGCCACCGCGAGTCCCACCTGCCATGTCGAAATTTGCCTTCACATTCTGAACTTACGTCTTAAAGGTGACGTCGGTAACATCTATTGAAAGGCAAGTTACTTTGCCTCTCAACCGACATGACTTACCTTACGGTTAGTTCTATGTCGTATGATGCTACCATACCTGATAACTAACTTTTTGTGATTTTTTTGCATTTTTCATGCTAATTTTATAAAGTTATTTAGTGAAGGAAAAATTCGACTCGCAGGCAGGATTTGAACCTGCGTCTTCTGGCTAGGTACGCCAGACGCTATGACCACTAAGCCACCGCGAGTCCCACCTGCCATGTCGAAATTTGCCTTCACATTCTGAACTTACGTCTTAAAGGTGACGTCGGTAACATCTGTCACGTCACCGTCAAATTAGCATGAAAAATGCAAAAAAATCACAATAAGTTAGTTATCAGGTATGGTAGCATCATACGACATAGAACTAACCGTAAGGTAAGTCATGTCGGTTGAGAGGCAAAGTAACTTGCCTTTCAATAGATGTTACCGACGTCACCTTTAAGACGTAAGTTCAGAATGTGAAGGCAAATTTCGACATGGCAGGTGGGACTCGCGGTGGCTTAGTGGTCATAGCGTCTGGCGTACCTAGCCAGAAGACGAAGGTTCAAATCCTGCCTGCGAGTCGAATTTTTCCTTCACTAAATAACTTTATAAAATTAGCATGAAAAATGCAAAAAAATCACAAAAAGTTAGTTATCAGGTATGGTAGCATCATACGACATAGAACTAACCGTAAGGTAAGTCATGTCGGTTGAGAGGCAAAGTAACTTGCCTTTCAATAGATGTTACCGACGTCACCTTTAAGACGTAAGTTCAGAATGTGAAGGCAAATTTCGACATGGCAGGTGGGACTCGCGGTGGCTTAGTGGTCATAGCGTCTGGCGTACCTAGCCAGAAGACGCAGGTTCAAATCCTGCCTGCGAGTCGAATTTTTCCTTCACTAAATAACTTTATAAAATTAGCATGAAAAATGCAAAAAAATCACAAAAAGTTAGTTATCAGGTATGGTAGCATCATACGACATAGAACTAACCGTAAGGTAAGTCATGTCGGTTGAGAGGCAAAGTAACTTGCCTTTCAATAGATGTTACCGACGTCACCTTTAAGACGTAAGTTCAGAATGTGAAGGCAAATTTCGACATGGCAGGTGGGACTCGCGGTGGCTTAGTGGTCATAGCGTCTGGCGTACCTAGCCAGAAGACGCAGGTTCAAATCCTGCCTGCGAGTCGAATTTTTCCTTCACTAAATAACTTTATAAAATTAGCATGAAAAATGCAAAAAAATCACAAAAAGTTAGTTATCAGGTATGGTAGCATCATACGACATAGAACTAACCGTAAGGTAAGTCATGTCGGTTGAGAGGCAAAGTAACTTGCCTTTCAATAGATGTTACCGACGTCACCTTTAAGACGTAAGTTCAGAATGTGAAGGCAAATTTCGACATGGCAGGTGGGACTCGCGGTGGCTTAGTGGTCATAGCGTCTGGCGTACCTAGCCAGAAGACGCAGGTTCAAATCCTGCCTGCGAGTCGAATTTTTCCTTCACTAAATAACTAAAATTAAAATGTAATTATCAACACAGGAGTATCACGCATATATAGTTATCTTGTTGCCAGCGTGGTATAAAGCGGAAAATACAGTGCGACAACCTTAAAAGCAACCACACTAGGGCTGTCCCACGACAGTTTTTCATCATAAAATTAATAATAAACCTGCCAGGGTTGCCAACATCACTTCATACAAGAGTCGTTGAGCCGAGATCCTTGCTGTTGTAATGTCGAATGTATGTGTGCCGACTAACTTCAAAGTCGTCACTGGACTGTATTTTTATAGTCAAAGCAGATGCTCTGGCTTTGCCAAAGGGGAATTAGATTTTCCGTTATTCTGGCCTCGTAAAAATCGTATTTTGATATGAAAGATTATTTTACGTGATGTTGGAAGTGACAATATTTCATGTTAATCGTACGTTTTATATCATCTAAATTATTGTTATTATTTCAGTAACGATGGCGAATTATTTATTGCAAAAAAGGAATTTTATGGACCGGGATTAATGTTTATTAAGAAGTAAAAACTAGCTCTTTAAAGGTAGATCAAGGAACAATACAAGAAGAATTGACGCATAATTCTGTTCTATATCGTAGTCGTAGCATATTACTGTAGCTACGGCGTAGCTCTTTGCTCCAGGCTATGGCGTAGCACATTGATCTAGGCTACGGCGTAGCTCTTTGCTCCAGGCTATGGTGTAGCACATTGATCTAGGCTACGGCGTAGCTCTTTGCTCCAGGCTATGGCGTAGCACATTGATCTAGGCTACGGCGTAGCTCTTTGCTCCAGGCTATGGCGTAGCACATTGATCTAGGCTACGGCGTAGCTCTTTGCTCCAGGCTATGGCGTAGCACATTGATCTAGGCTACGGCGTAGCTCTTTGCTCTAGGCTATGGCGTAGCACATTGATCTAGGCTACGGCGTAGCTCTTTGCTCCAGGCTATGGCGTAGCACATTGATCTAGGCTACGGCGTAGCTCTTTGCTCCAGGCTATGGCGTAGCACATTGATCTAGGCTATGGCGTAGCACATTGATCTAGGCTACGGCGTAGCTCATTGCTCCAGGCTATGGCGTAGCACATTGATCTAGGCTACGGCGTAGCACATTGCTCCAGGCTATGGCGTAAAGTTCCAAGCCACAAAGTACGATGACTTGAATATGTTTGTCACTAGTGTTGCCTGAAGTTAAGCACACTCAGGATTCAATGAACAATGACATTGAATTCAATAAAATACCCTCCCTTATTTTCTAAAACCTAGCGCCGGTTCTTGTGTTTCTGGGATAGGGGGCAAACTAGCAGACGGATCACCTGATGGTAAGCGATAACCGCCGCCCATGGACACCCGCAACACCAGAGGAGTGGCAATTGCTTTACCAGCCTTTTAAAAGGGTTTGGGCCTCCGGTATCCTCACTTACTCGGCAAAACACAACGTAAGTGTTGTTTTATGCCGATAAACGTAAGTGTTGTATTATGTGAGGTGTGTGTGTAATTTGGGAGTAGATAGGTAGCGAGATCTGATACGGTCATGAATCATAGTGTTAATAAATATATCACTAAGCCACACATCGACTCGCAAAGGGTATAAATATGTCTTCTGAAGGTATACTTCAGAAGACATCTGCGACTCTATATAATAATATTTTTTGTTCCATTTCATATAAATTGGATAGAATAGTTGAGTAGTCTGGAAGTTTTGTAAATGTGCCTTATTTGAGGCGTCCATTGTTATTGTAATATCTTCCTTGTGTACCAAATATATTCAATTTATTGCTCTCGTGCGGCCCCAAGTTTTTGTAGTCAATAAGTAAGTTCCAGAAGGTTCTATTTTGATTGTGCATAATATTTGGAGTCGGCTTCCATTCACGGTACAGTTCATATATTATTATGATACAACGTAGCCTTTGTGCTCGTAGGTACTGTTCTTGATGTGAACTGGGCGAACCTGAGCTCCTTTACTATAAATAGGCGAGCATTCAGCCTAGCCTGTACATACTGTGTTCAGTAAATACCTATATTAATTTCAATTATTCGCGTCTGGATATTAATGTCTCATAAAATATGAAAGTACGTGACTACATATTTAATAATGCCTATATTAGAGACGGCTATTCAATTGATATCGATATTTGCTATTGTTTAAAAATATTAAGTTAATTCGATGTAAAATAAATATATAAATATTCTGCGACATTTTACACAGCAACATCTAGTCCCAAACTAAGCAGAGCTTATACTATGGGTACTAGATGATGGATATAATACTTATATACTTTTTTTTTTGTAAATACATACTTATAATACATAAGAAATACCCAGACGAGCACAAACACTTATATACTTCATCACATAAATATTTGTGTCCTGTAGGAATCGTACCCACGACCTCATGGTCAGCAGTCCGGTACTCGAAACACTAAGCCACAGAGACCGTCAAACCTAAAATTTGGTCGCTACGGTGAAGTTATTGTTATTTCATTTATAATAAAGTAAATTTTATTCATTAGTAGAACCTTATCTTGTTAAAGTGAACCTATAGCGCTTCGTTAACTCACCTATCCTTGCTTTTATTTTGCTAGTGATAACAGTAAATAATTTCTATTGTACGTTAAATACTATTGCTGGGTATAACTATTAATATCACTGTGATCTATCGAATATATCAAATAAGTTGCCGAACTTGTCGTGAAAAGAACCTACAGAACTTAATCGAAATGTTTTGTTGCTCTCGGAATACATTCCGTCACAGCTTTCTTTCAACTATCGTCACTTCCCTAACAATACGTCGATATTCTTATAGCGCACACAATTCGGAGTCAATACAGACAGGCAATATCCCGCAGTTAGTCGCGTAATAACAACACAAGTGAGAAACCGCGACAAGTGCTACCACGACAAGTGTCACTCGCAATACGAGTCGCGAGAGTACAGACAATACATACATATTACTAGTGTCCGGGTGTCTTGCGGAGAAAAAAAAACTAATAACAGATGTAGGATTATAAAAGAAAGACCCTGTCTCTAGACCACTCTTTGATAATATATTGAAGTGAGTGATGAGTGAGAGAGTGAGGGAGTGGGAAATGTGTACAGAGAAAAACTCAGACGCCACTATTCCAACTTTTCAATTTTATTTATACAAATTAGTGTATTGAAGAGCCAACATTCTTTACTATGACATAATGACGGAAATATGTCAATGTATAAACTACTGGAATAGCGTTCTGGATTAGGGCATTTACATGAGTCCTGAACAATTGAATATACCTGAGAACCGTGAGTGTATATTTTTGTCTAACAATTTGGGAAACGTAGGCGTGATGGTATCTGAGAGAATTGGAAATAAACCGTAATATTGCGACGACCATTTCCGCACAATTCCACGCATAATTCAATGTTAAATATTTAAAAAAATGGACTAATTAACAGAATTCCTGCTTTTAAAAAAGGTACAGCTTCCGTTCTGGGAAACAGCTGTGTGTCGCCGGACACCGGACGACACGAACATACTACATGAGTATAATACGAGACATAAAATGAAATTAATGCAGCCACTGTTTCGTCTCGCTAAAGTCCATAGCTCTTTTATGGGGTACAGTGTCCGTTTCTATAACAAAATTCCAGAGTTAATCTTAAAACTCCCAGAAAATAAATTCAAAACATTTGTAAAGCGTACCTTGTGCAGGCAAGCTTATTACAAATTAGAGGATTATCTTGTAGATAAAAATGCCTGGAAAACTGCTGGTCCAGCTCCACAAGTTCATTAGTCACTTGATATGATATAATTTTTTACACATTCCTATCTATACCTACTTATCTATATTGTGCCATTGTTATTAATTTGTTATTACAATGCAAAAATTTGACATGCTTTGCAATTTTATACATTTTATCATATGACATGTAATATAATTATTGTTATTTATTATTTATATGATCATAAATTGTCTGTAAAATGTGAGTATCAGGTAGGCTATGATGTTGCATTTATTTATTACCTGTCGTTTAAACGTATATCAAGCCTGTTGGTTGCATAGTAGTCAGAGCATGTCATGCTCACTAAGAAGTCTTGCTGATGGTGGCGTTGTGTGTCGGGTCGTTTTATTCCCTACAACATGGTTGAGTCAGACGACGCTGACACACACGTCATGCTCGTGAACGGGCGCCGTCTGTCGGGACTGGTCGGCTCTTGACATGCTATGGTAATCACTTTTCTTTTCTTTGGAAGGCAATTGATCGTAGTTTATTAATTCAATTGTTATCAGCACATCAAGCTGCATGATTCTCACATTATAACAACTAAATTGTAAAATAAATCAATGTTATAATCTTTGTTGAAAGGAGTATCTATGGAGTTTCTTGCCGGTTCTTCTCCATAAGACCCACTATTTGGAACCGCGCACCTAGTTTTTGACATTTCAAAAGTACCTGTATTACTGGTTTATTTGAAATAAAACATTTGACTTTGACTTTTTGACTTTGACTTTGAATACAATTAACGGACACCAAGTACAGCCGTTCAATATCTCCATTGTTTAAAACCACCCTTTATTTTCCAAACGCTTTTAATAAACCATTAATCAATGTTTGATAGAATTTCGAATTGAGCTAAAGTACTATCTAATTTAAAACGATCTATGAATTCAGGGGCTATAATGATGGCTTATCGTCAGGTTAATACTCAGGTTAAGCGAAATTCAGTTTTTATAAATGTTAGTTCAGATCGTCGAATTGTGAAATCGGTTCTCGGTTCGTGTAGTGTTATTGAATCTCTACTATTATAAAAATGTAAAAAAGCTGTGTCTGTACAGAGAAATATAAAAAAAAGCAAGTGGGTTAGAGTATATAAACGTCTCCGAACCCAAAAATGTGTTTTTTTTATTCTTGTCTGTTTATCAATTTAACTGGGTTGGCGCAAAATCTACTGAATATATATTTAGTTATCACCGTTAGAAAGTATGTGCTCCAACTTAAAAACTGGTATACTTTTTATCTCAAATAATTAAACGGAACCAGCTATACAGCTTGACCTCTCTAATGTATAGATACCCATGAAATGAAGAGTTCATCATTGTTGGTTTTTGAGCTTCCAGTGAGCGAAGCCGCGGGCAGAGGCTAGTGTTCTATAAAAATATTTCAGTAGCATCCCAGAGTTTAGATTTGTACATGGAAAATTGACATAGACTTAACCATGATTGCATGGTACCTAAACATAAACACTACAGAACTGCCTCTGTCTATCTATTCGGCCCCATGTCTCGTGCCCCTAGACTCAGAATCTGTTACGTCATGTCTGTAAGACCATTATAACCACGCATTGTCACTTATGTTCGTCTACGGGCCGTGTACAGAACATGACTGTGTCCACTCTTTACACAATGGCGTAATGAGCGCCATCCAACATGGCGACTGTCCACTTGTTAGTGTCACCGCAGCTAAACACGCGCCTAACCTAATGGACACACATTTCGATGTACACTACTTGTCTCGTGTGGAAGATATGAAACAACGTCTGGTAGTTCGTCGGTAATGTATTGATAAATAGAACAAACAATGGTGTAATCGATGTACATTTTAAGTTGTCTCTTTGAATCTCTGAGAAAGAATAGCTTTACCTTCCCAGAATAGGCAATAGACATAGCCTTTGGATTATTATTTCTTAGAGAATACCAACATAGACCAACAAAAGGTCATATTAAATCATCAATCATGGAATTAACACCATTTTTTATTTCTGCTTATCCATAATTACCGACAATCAAAGAAGAGATAGAACAACGATACCTACATAAAATAACTGTGTTGTCAACAAATAGATAGAACAACGGAATAACTGCTGGCGCAGTTGCGGCCCTCGATTGATTCGCTAGTCTGCGGTTATGACAAACACTCGGGGCTCGACGGCTACTAGACATCCCCATGCGGTTGACCATTTAGTATATTTGATAGATTGGTGTGAATGAAACATGACATTTACGATTCTGCTGTAGAGACATCTTTGTCGCCGCTCGCGCTCGCTGCTACTAACGCCACCTAGTGACGAACGGAAGAGGCAAACTGACAGCGGTTAGGAACCGTTGAAAGAAGCTTTTGCACACAATATATTCATATACGCCCACGATCACATCACATAAATTTTAATTATGCAAAATAAAAAAAAGCGCCACTGCATTGCATGAATGCAAAGAAGAGCATTTAATAGAACTGAAACTTTTTAAGTACTATATTACGTACCTATTATATATTTCATCATATTATTTTGTGGCCTCCTTTGCATACCATTTACCGACAACTAATTAAAACAGCAATTAGTATCCCTTACCCAGTAAACCCACCCTTCTAGGATTTACAACAGAACTTACTACAACAATAAACCCGCTCGCTCCGGTTCAATTCACAATGTTAGTGGTTCTACACGCCCTAGGGCACTCAGAGCACACCTGTCAGTGAGGCAGGGTGAAATACTAGCTAGTGTTATTGAAAAAAATATTTCTGTGGCATACTTTCATGAAGTATGGGTTTGTAACCATTACTTAGTTAGCTTTTAAAAAGTAACATATTTAACTAATAGATTTTTGCTTTCCTATTCAATTATTTTACATATCGATATGGATCTCCTTTATTATGTACACACCTATGTCGCAACACAGCACATACATACGTGTCAGCGGCACGTGTGGTGTGTTGGCCAGGTGCGGTCGAGTGCCAGTGTTTATCACTATTTCTCACGCGTTGAGTGCTCACCATACAACGCTAATGACGCCACTTCGGCTTGCTGGCCACTCGACAACCCGCGCGCTAGGGTTGTCACCTTATAACTGAGTCAGGATCGCCCCGACTCACATATATTATCACTATATATATTCATATTCAATGGTGATGCCATGGCTTAGCTGACATATTATTTACTTAATTTATATACTTAACAGGCCGATGTAATTACAAATGTGTTCTAAATAAAACAAGTAGCAAGATTAATACAAATTGTTGTCACATTTATCATACCCTCCGGCATGAAACATACTCCCGAGTAATGATGTCACAATTACCTCCTACAGTGAGTGATTTACAAAAATTAAAAAAAGAGTGTTTCAATTTAACCGCCATTTTCGTGAAAAAAATCTTATATAACATAAAAGGGATAACATTTAAAACCACTTACTGCGGCGCTCGGAAAATGGTGGGCTCGCATAATCCCCGGGACGTTTTGAAGGGCCAGATCCGGGCAACGCCACAAAATGCCGGCCGCGGCGAACATCACTCATAAATAAATTGATATTTTTGCATTATTTAACAGTAAGTAATTATTTTCGTTCCAGTTTTGAGTGCCACTTTGTACAGTTAAAAGACTGTTTTATCTTTATTTAAGCATCCTGACTTAATAATTACGTGTGTGCGGAATAAATTGCTATTTTTCCCTTAAATACTATTTCTTTCTACAATATCTGTTATTAATTTCATTTGTATCTGACAGGAAGATATAAATTACTTATTAATTTTAATTAACATTTCATTTATTGGGCATGATACGGATTTATAATAAAAAAAAATATTTTTCTCTCTCGTTTTTACTCGTTTTTTCAGCAGGGTGTTTCATCAGGCAATCATAAAACGCTAAGGATCTCTCGGTATAGTGAACGGTTGGTGTCCTAAGTGACAGCGCCAAGATAATACCCCTTCCACACAGTTTAAGTACCAGGCTATCATAAAACGGAACATATGTGTCCGTACGCCCAATCAATGGCGATCTACATAATACACAAACATAACCAGCAGAATGTAGTAGGCAGACTGCATTTGCATTTGTATTGGAAGGGATTCATGGCTATATAGCTGGTCAATCAATCTGCAAGGCTGTGGCGGTGGCCAGTCTATGGATGGATCTAGCACATTAAAAATATTCCTTGCACTCCCGTGACTCGACAAGATGATAGTAATCTTGATAGTAATTGGTATATGTTGCTCCGTGTAAAATATTGATTGCTAAATGTGTTAAATCTCTACTATTATAAAATTGTTAAAAAGCTGTTTCTGTACATTGACGATATTAAAAAAAAACAAGTGGGATAGGGTATACAAACGTCTCCGTATCCAAAAATGTGATTTTTTAAATTCTTGTCTGTTTGTACAGGTTGGAGCAAAAACTACTGACTCGATTTTAATATTCTTATCACAGAAAATATATGCTCCAACTTAAAAACTGGTGAACTGTGGTGGCTTATCTCAATTAATTAAACGGATCCTGAGATACAACTTGACCTCTCTGATGTATAGAGGTCCATACAAAGAAGAGATCATCACTGTTGTACAAACGTGTCGTCAATTAGCCTTGTGGTTCTGAGTGCGACTGCTACGTTACGTTAACGATAAGAATGTGTGGTCGTTAGATACGGATGCATTTGCGGCCTCCCTGGCAAAATAAAACTGTTGATTATTAGAGACTAATATAAGCTTATTAATTTTCATGTTGGTCAGTTAGTAGCTATAGTAGGAACCTTATAAGTAGATGGACATAGCTTTAACAGATTCTATATTATTTACATATCGAGATGTCTTCATATGGAAAGTATTGTTTACCACAACAGAAACTGTAAATGTGTGTACGTTGTGGCTTGTCTAAGTAGACACCTAGTTTTATTTGTCGCTTTGATGGTGTGCGTTTTTACCACATAGTTTTTTATTTAGAACTGACATCGGATTCTCAAATAACGTGAATCTTCGTTTAATATAGTCGACCTCGGTTAAACTTGGACATCCTTCAACGTCCTCACATCTTGTTATCGCAATATTGTACCAGTGAAGTCTGTAATTCATTTATTTTAAAAGAGTGTCAATGGAGTTTCTTGCCGGATTCTTCTCCATAGGATCGACCTTTTGGAACCGTGCAACTAGAATCACAACGTTTCATAAACGCTTGTAAAAGCTTATTTGAAATAAAAACATTTGAACTTGAACTTGAACTACGCTAGAGGTCTTGGGTTTGATTCCCAGGTCGAGTAAAGTGTTATTGGGTTTTCTATGAAATTCCCAATAGCAGCTCGGAGTTTGGAATTTGTGCCTTGGTAATGGCAATAGGCTCGCCCCCTATTACATGGGACCTAAACATACCGGCGAACTGTGGGTGTACGTAAATTAGTACGCCTCTGCCTAACCCTTCGGGGAATACAGGCGTAATGGTATGCTATGTTTTATTTTTTGTATAAATGCAATAAAAAAAGTAATATTAATAGTTTAATTTTTAAAAGCTTTAGTGTGTTGAGTAGCATATTATGGTCATCTTTAGAAGTCAGCCAATCAACGCATTAGTTATCTTACTCGTATTGTATTTCACTGCTGAGATAATGGAAGTGGTTGTTTAAAAAAATAAATAAATAAAAAACCTCGCACCACATTATTTGTGTATGGGCCTCGACTTTTTGTCAATAAAAACAAAGCGCACATAAAGTGGTTCGGTAGTTATCGGGCGCGAGCCAAATGATCGTGGGTTCGATGTCCGTGCCAACGGTATGTGGCGATTAGCCAGGCTCCGCGTGTAGCGCTTTAATGATCACGCTCTGCAGCGCTGGGGGCTGCAGGATTAGAGGTATTGAGCAATAGGGTGCAATAACTTTTATAGTTTTTTGTGTATGGCGCAGCTTTTAATCCCACACGGATTAAACTATTTCTTTCAATAGTTTGATCGTATAGTTTAACAACAAGACAAGTTGTAACGTTTACGAGATAGATTTGTATGTGGGACTTGCGGACGAACCTTTTGGTACTGTTTATTTTTTTTCGGTTTCGAACATTTTGGGTGCTGATGATGATCCTAAAAAACACCTTACACAATCTTGAGTGATAATTCAATTTAATTACACATTAACTCTAATCATATGCACAAACCGTCCAATACCAACTGCATTTTAATTCAGTTCGCTTGAACAAAACGACTTCCATCGACGATTTATTTAAGTTTAAAAAAACCCTTTTATCTAAACCCAAGCCAAGTACATCAAAATGCGCTAACCTCAGCTATAACATACTATGTGTAAGCAAAACCGATATTTATGATCACTTTTTAAGAAAATACGTTAAAAGCTAATACATTTACCAGCAAAACGGTTAAGATTATGTGTTTACGAGCGGAAAATATTTGACAAGATGTGAAGCGACCGGCGACAGCCCCGGAGCGCGGTTTATTATACTCCGATACATTAATTTATCTTCATGTTTCATAGTGAAGGCAGAGATCGTGACGAATATTACATTACACAGTTTATCGCGTCTGCGTCTGTACGCGACCCCGAAGAATCACGCCGAGACTCGATTGTGGAAATAGGTAGCTATCTATCATAGAAGTGTGATTTACTGAAGTTTTTGCGGGAACTGTATGATATACACTTAGACACACTCACGCTTTCCTATGGGATCAATAGAGGGGTAGTCAGAGGCTGCACACTATCACGTGCCACGATTAGGTATTATAAGTAGTTTAGGTACACCTGAACTGTTTGAAGGAAACAGAAGTTCAGTGTTGGTATTTCAAGAATGCTCGTTATCAATCTGAGCTCGCGCTGAAATTATGCATGAACCAGTTCCAGGAGCTGTAGTCTTGAATACATACGTATACATCGTCAGGAGATTCATCCCTCTGCTACCTGTACTTAGCTACCAGAGTTTACAACACCACCGCTGGAGGTAGAACACTGTTCTAAATATTACATTTCTTAAACCATAAAATGCGAAGTAAACGCGTATTTAAATAACTGACTATTAAAATGTGGGCTGCACCATTAAACTGGTGGTTGGAAGCACGACTTCTATGCTAGAGGTCCTGGGTTTGATGCCCCATGTTTAGCAAAGTGTTAGTGGGATTTTTTGTTATGACATTCTCAATAGCACAAATCTAACCTCCGAGGTTAGATTAGTGAATATTAAACTCGCTCGGGTTACATTTCTGTCTAACCCAGAATTCTAGATCAATCATCGATCATTATGCTGTATTTATAAATAAAAGGTATTTTAAAACTATTGTGAAAAAAACATAAGAAAATATGGCTGTCTAAATAATTTGTTGACATTTCACTATTTTTTATACTTAACTTGGTAGAGGGCGTTTTTTACATTGCAATAACACTCTATTTATGGATCCGTTTTTTAATAAAAATTACAATTATAATGTACTAACGATCGTACCCACGCCATATCTCGTATATAAAACTTATTTTTAATACAATTAATATAATTTGTAGTGTTGGTGTTACCGCCAATGCTCTATTTGTGAGTAATTGAAACCGTAAGATTTGTCTCCGGCGCGGGCGGTCCCCGCAGGTCACAGCCCACCCGCGGCCTCGGCGTGGGCTGACAGACATCAACAAATGTGTTCTTAAGTGTAGGTGTGTTAGGATTCCTGACTTATGCCTAAAAAATTTGACTTATTAAATTATTGCCGATTTTTTGCAAAAAAACACATACCTTGAAACACACATTTACAATACAAGGTGTATTGTAAATGTGTGTTTCAAATCTATACAATTTACAGAAATAAATTATATAATATAAATATTATATGACCCATAACTTGTATGTGTGGTGTAAACTGTAAGTATAAGTTGGTTAATAAATAAATAAGTTTATCGAGGGACCCGGAACAACTACCTGTAGGTGTAAGGATGGGAGGTGGCGAGTTTCAAATAAGACGTCTAATCAGTTTAGAATATCCTTTAATACTGCCCAATCTCACATACATAGGTGTCATAGGTACATCATACATCACACGCCCTCCGTAAAAGAAAAAAAATATAAGCTATGATTACATTTTTTTTTTTTTAATATAAAATGTATATTTATGCATTATAAAACTTAGTCCTATTTTTATGTACTATAGATTCTTTTCCATTAATAGATATAGATACATTTGGTCCTAAATCTTTAATGACCGCGTAGGGTCCTAGATATACTGGATCTAATTTAGTACAATTTTCATTCTTAACTAAAATTAAATCACCTAATTTATAATCAATTTTATTAACATTAGAGTCATACAACAATTTTCTTTGTAGTTTGCTTTGTTTTAAATTGTTTTTCGCTTCGAATTGCGATTTTTGAATACGAAACTTAAGTTCTAAAGGATAGCTTAAATGATTATACAATGGATCTATATTATTTATCAAATTACTGGGAATATTACAATTCTTCCCAAATACTAATTCATAAGGACAGTAACCAGTCTCAGTGTGTACAGTAGTGTTGAAGGCGAAACACCAATATGGTACCCAAGAACTCCATTGTTGTGTTTGATTTTCTGTTTGTATACGTAAATACGCGCCTAAATGTTTATGTGTGTTTTCTATGGAACCTAAAGTTTGATGATGATACGCCGTAGAATTTAGTTGAGTTATATTTAAAATGTTACATACCTCTTTCATTGTAGAATTGATAAACTCCGTACCTTTATCTGTTATTATTTGTCTCGGGATACCATACCTGAGAATGAAGTTCGTAACAAACGCCTCCGCTACTGACCTCGCGTCCTTTGATGAAAGGGGATACGCTTCTACGTATTTGGTAAGATCGCATTGCAGCGTTAAAATATAGTTATAATTAAAATTATCCTTAACTAATGGGCCCACTAAATCTAAGTATATCCTATCAAATGCTGAGTTACCACAGTCAGTGATAACCATCGGTTCTTTAATTGGTTTATAGTGTTTTTGGCGTTGACATTTGTCGCAACGCTTTACAAAATTAGTGATATCACGTTCAAGTCCCGTCCAAAAATATTTCCTACGTATATTATTTAACATACGCCGAATACCAGCGTGACCGCTAGTCGGCAAGATGTGATAATCATTTAAGATTACTCGTTTTGTGCCATCGTCAGTTATCTTTTTTACTCCTTTAATAACACATAAGCGTGGTCCGGACCAATTATCTTTATTATTTATATATTCTGACAACTCTTTTAACACTAGTGCATTTATTTCATTTTTAATTATATATAGAGTGTCTATTTTCTCTTGTTTACAAATAGAAACCATTTCTCTCACGAAGACATCTCGTGTGCATCGCGATCGAGCTAACGGTTTCACAAATAAGGTCTTTTCAGTGGGATAATATGCAATAACTTTCGTTTGCCGTAATCCGTTTTTTTCCAATTTTTTCCATAGTGCATCATTCAAAAATACCAACTCATAATATTCCCTCGGTAACTTAAGCATCTCTACAACTCTCGGGTGATCAGTCCAATCGTTGGTAGGGACCTTAACTACCGTGGAATTATCATCCACACTTTTATTATCCATTCGTCTCTTTTGCCCTCTAGTTAACACAGATATTACGTGCTCATTCAACAACTTCAACTCATTCAAACTAATTCGCGATAATGCGTCTGCAGCCGCATTATTTTGACCTTGTACATACAATATCTCAAAATCATACTCTTCTAACAAAAGTCTAAATTTCATTAATCGGCTAGATGGATTTGCCATACCAAATAGATAAACAAGTGGCCTGTGGTCGGTCTCAATTTTAAATTTTCTACCGTAGAGGTAAGGCCTAAAATATTTTATAGACCACACAATAGCTAACAATTCCTTTTCAATCGTTGGATATCGTTTTTCACTCGTGTTAAGACTACGACTTGCATACGCTACTGGTCTGTGATCTTTGTTACACAACACCGAGCCAATAGCATAGCCTGATGCATCGGTTTTCAATACAAAAATATTATTTTTATCAAAATCCGGGTATTGTAAAACGGGTGGGCTTGTTAATGATTTTTTGAGTGTTCTAAATGCATCGTCACAATCTTTAGACCAATTGAATTCGACATTCTTTCGAGTTAAATTATTTAATGGGTGACAAATTTTCGCAAAATTGGGAATAAACTTTCGGTAATAATTTGAAAATGCAACAAATCGCTTGACCTCGTCTGAATTTTTGGGGATAGGATAATTTTCTAAAACTTTAATTTTTTCCGGGTCTGGTTTTATTCCCTCGGCAGAAACTACATGCCCGAGATATAGAATTTCTTTACGTAAAAAATCACATTTATTTGGATTTAGCTTTAGATTGACTTTACGTAGCCTTAACATTATGTCAATAAGATTTTTATTATGAGAATCCAAACTCCTACCGAAACAAATTAAATTATCTAAATAAACAAATGTTTTTTCATAGTTGAGACCAGACATCGCCACTGTCATGACTCGTGAGAACGCGCTGGGACTTATTTTCAGTCCCATGGGCAACCGTTTCATCTGGTATTGTCCTGAGGGTGTTGTAAAGGCTGTACAAGTTCTACTTTCAGGGGTCAGCTTTACTTGGTAGTAGGCTTGGGATAAATCAAGTTGGGTAAAGTAAATAGATCCGGATAAAGAGTCTAGGATGTCACAAATATTAGGTAAAGGAAATTTGTCATCTAAAATTCTTTCATTTAATTTTCTAAAATCTATAACTAGTCTCCATTTTTTATTGTTTCCTTCTGATTTTTTAGGTACTAATAAAATCGGACTAGACCATGCGCTGCGCGTTGGCTCAATGATATCTTCAGACAATAACTTTTTAACCTGATTCTCAATTTCATCTCTTTGTGAAAATGGTAACCTGTACTGTTTTAAATAGACTGGGTTGGAATTGGGTTTTAGCTGAATAGTTTGCTCATACAAAGTGGTAGTACTTAATTTGTCTCCGGGGAGATAAAAAATATCGGAAAATTTTGCGCATATATTTTGTATAGACGTTTTTTCTTCAGTATTTAAATGTTCTAAATTTAATTCGGATAGCAAACATCGAACTCTTTCACCATTATTGTCACCTGTATCGAAATTGCACATTAAATATTGAGACAATGGTTCTACCTCCGGTTTAAAGTAGCTGAGACTAACTTCATTTTCACGAGTATTTAAAATTTGAACAAATATGGCACCATTTTTCGGCTGACAAATACTACCCGCTATAAAAATACCTTCACACAGCTCTTTCGGAATTACAACACACGGCTCTTTCATACACGTAGTTATTTTAAATACTTTCTCACATCTAGGAGGCACCTTAAAATAATTATTATGACCTAATGAACCGGGTTCCAAAGGTAATGTAAATTGATTGGTATCGGTTGATAAAGTTAAGTTATTAAGCTCAAAGTTTATAATACATTTATATTTAGATAAAAAATCTTGACCAATTATTCCGACATTAGGACAGGGCAGATGCTTCAAAACATAAAACTTGTGTACTAATTTCTGACCATTTATGTCGAGTGTAATGTAAACATATCCCTCCGTGTACAACTTACCTCCAATACCATTTATATTTATTCGTTGAGAATGGATTGGAATGTTCCATCTACAAACCGCCTCATATTTCGCAACCGAAAGTGACGCACCCGTATCTACTAACCATCTATAATTGGTGTTGTTGTCAACCGCAATGATTACTGAGTTATTATAATTACACATCAATATATAATTAGGATCGAAAAAAAATTTCTGGCTCTTTCTGGGACTCCGACTTTTCTCCATGATCATCACGGGTATCGTCATTGGAACTTAACATGTGAACCCTGTTAAAATTTGAGTTCCTTCTATAGTACGTATTGTACCTACCTCTGGGATTAGGAAATCGACCTCGAGTAGGTGGTCCACCCCTATATGAAACTGGACCCCACTGTCTAAATCCTCCTTGAATCGCGCCGTTCTGTCCTCTGCCATACTTTCTGTAGTTATTGTTGTGGTGTTGGTTTCTTACATTGTACTGGAATTGGAAAGGCTTACCTCTTCCTCTTTGCCCCATAAATACCGAAGGGTTTGTATCTGAGGCAGCACACATTTCCTCCTCATCCTTCGCGGCTCGAATCGCATCCTTTAACGCTTCGTAGTTCCGGGCCGCTAAAATGATGCTAAGCTGACGATTACGCAAGCCGCTTGTAAAACGCTGTATTGCTAGTTTTTCGTTAATTGGTTTTAACAACTCATAATTTGCATCGTTTCCTTCGGCTTGGGAAATTGTCAGCTTAACGAATATCTCTTCTAACTTTTTACCATACTCATCAATTGTACCCGAATTCTGCTTAACCTTCATTAGTTCCGCATGCAAAGCAGTACTCGACTGTTTCGTTAGTAAATGTTTTTTTATATCTGTAACAAGATCAGTGATGGAGACGTAACTAGAAGACAGGCGCATTTTAGCGCTCTCCGTCAAGCGGGTCTTTAATACAAAACTAATTAGTAATTTCTGGCCATCACTGTTTAACATGGAACTGTAAAACTCTATCGAATCTATTAATTTTCTTGTAATTTCCTCTTCCCCTGTCAAAACGGGAAGAAGAGATACGGCAGTTTTCAAATTAAATGTCTCCATATTGGTGTTTTCCTTATTTTTCTTAATTTCTAAATATATCTCTTTAATGTATGTAAAATATATGTCAATATTATCACAATATTTACGTATGATAGTTATATTTTCCTCCTTAATACATTTACTTTTAATCGAAAACTCGAATTGACTTTTACAATCTAAATAATTATTGTAAATTTCATAAGATTTGTTATACTTTTCTATAACAACTTTTTCTGTTCGTTTTTTCCCTAATTTAACCAAATAATTTCTTATATTTTCAATTTCATTATGTAATCTAATAATTTCTACTTTAAATTAATAATAAAATATTTTTGTAATTCTTGTAACTAAACACATTTTGTATATATTTAACCACTTACTTTTATTTATGTTTTCACTTTATACCACTTTATGCACTGCAGTTTAGAATGATTACACTTGACGAATTTCCGCCGTAACTCGACGACTCAATCCCTCGTCGCTGGTTTCGGAGCCTCAAAACGCACGCTGGCCTCTGGTTCCCTGCGGCGGCCCGTCCATGACCTCCTGGACACCGCAGCTCGCTCCATCTCCTGTCTCATCCATTGCCTGTGGCATCCTCTATACAGTTTGTACACCCCGTACAAAACAGCAACGCCCAGCAGGGTGCAAATTATTATAAGTACAATACTTATATTCGACACTTGGTTCTTCAGTTCCTCCACATTAGCTGAGTTTGAACCTAAGGCATTCTGGTTTATGAAGACGTCCTCCTTTTCCACATTAGCACGGCACATTATAACGTACTATTATTCCACAGTAGAAAAATGAATAAAATCGTCCAATTAATTCATCTTAATAAAAGTCCCGCGTAACGCGACCGCACCCAGGCAGACCGCCGTGTATGGCAGGGTCGCCATGTAAGGATGGGAGGTGGCGAGTTTCAAATAAGACGTCTAATCAGTTTAGAATATCCTTTAATACTGCCCAATCTCACATACATAGGTGTCATAGGTACATCATACATCACAAGGTCTTACAAATATTTGTTCCGTGCGGGGTTCGAACCCACAACACGTAGCGTAGAAGCCGATCGCTCAGCCGCTACGCCAAACAAGCCGTCAATTTTTATTTTTAAATAAATATGAATATTCGTTGGCATTGACGGAGTGCCATTAACTAGATACAAACTGGTTGTGTTTGTTACTCTTGAAGTAAATTAAAATAATTAATTTTTTTTTCTGTTTACAGGTATGTCAACCAGTCAACTATTTGAAAGCCAGTTATTAAAAAGATAGATGTAAGTACTTCTAAGATAAAAAAGAAAGATAAAATACTTGTATGCACAGACAATAGTTAATGACGCGAAGATAAGCTCATAAGAAATTAATTTAAAAATAATTTCTCGTTATCTGACTACATACTACCTACAAGTATCTCTTGGACCGAACTCAGGAAATAATACATAATGAAATCAATGAGTCATTTTAAATTCGCTGTCATAAAAAGACGAAGTAAAGCCGGGAGGGATCAACAACAGATAAATTTCATCAGGAACATTTTTAATTTTTGAAAAACTCTCTTCAAACAATTTTTCACTGGCTTCAGTTACAAAGGCCCGGCTGATAATAGGATCTTTGTTATAAAGGACGTGTCATTACGGTGCGGCCGCCATGATCGATTGGGTGACGTCACCATTGCCTCCCCGCCAAAATTAGCTCCACCCACGCGAAATTGCTCGTGAGGTGTCAATATTTTTATAAAATATTTAGATTACATTATCCTGTCAAATAAGAGGTACAGATAGCAAAAAAAAACTATCATAATTGATTGTTAAGTCATAAATTATGAACGAAATATTAACATATAAATACTATAACTATGTATTTCACAGACAAAATAGAGCGGTTTGAGGTGCTCTGATTTTACAAGTTTCCTACAGGTTTGGGAAAAACTGAAGAAATAAAATGCTTAAGTGACATTATGTAATAGATTTCCCGTAGGCAACAAGTAAATAAAAAAACAAGAAGTTTATTCTAGGTATAATATTAAATTCATTCAAACAAAAATATAACTCTTTTCTTCGCCAAATAATATTCAAGCAACAGAAAACTTAATTACTTACTACTGTTATTGTACTTTAAGGATCTTATTTTTATTGTAAGTAAAGCTTACAATATTTTCCTAGCTTTTTTCGTGAGCTTTTAACAAATTTCCCAGTAATTAGAAGTAGTATCGTTTCGGCTCGTTTAGTAAAAAATCACTTAGATAATGTCCAGAAGAAAGCTTTTAAGGATTACTTTGTTTAGGGGCTCGCGAGTAAATCAGTTAAGGCGAAGTCTGTGTGGGGGCGAGCAGCGGACACTTCAATATGCGTACCTATACGACATAATTTGCAGAAATTAATATAATTAATCCAGACATTATTTTTATGAGAATGTTGTTGTTTTGACAAATTCTTAGCATAAAGAGCTTCATCTGAAATATAATCTAAAGCCACTTGGTAAATAGTGAAATGGCTAACTTCAAGTAAAAAATCACAATTTAATAAGTACATGAAAATCATGTTTAAGTCAGCTTAGCGTAAACACCTGAGTCTCAAGTCTGTCTATTATCACAGTCGTCATTATTTAACTTAGAAATTGTTGTTTTTGTCAGTTTTTCTAAGAACCACAATCTATCTGATCTTGTAATATACAAATAAATGACCATTTTGGTAGATTATAAAGCAGACTGATACGTGTATACTTGCTAGCATGATTATATCGTAAGAAATTGGTTTATGCATACTAATCTGTCATGTAGGCACGCACTCACTCAACAAACAACTTCCTCCAATCTCTCGTTATCTAGCCTCCTCCATTAAAAAGGTTGTTAATGACTTTCAGATAATTCCAA
The DNA here is from genome assembly GCA_947256265.1 of Acronicta leporina. Classification (NCBI taxonomy): domain Eukaryota; kingdom Metazoa; phylum Arthropoda; class Insecta; order Lepidoptera; family Noctuidae; genus Acronicta; species Acronicta leporina. The sequence goes on along the minus strand of OX366536.1, from coordinate 10,250,342 downwards.
CATTTCCATGGCCAAAATAACATATCTTAAAAATAATGAAATATAATCAATAGAATAAATTGCGCCAAATTCATATTGTTTTTATGTTACTAAGATCTAAGAAAAATATTTATCACATTGCAACCAAGCATAAGTTAATTATAATTAGTGCTCTTCTAAACTTTGGTAAATAGCCTCTTTCTTTGTCATGGTATCCCTGCTATAGACGGAGTATGTTAGAGCTGCGCTTGCTTGACCCGCTTGACCTGTGCTAGGAGGAATGTTCATACAATTGTACGCAGATCACAGCAATGACCACTTAATATCCACCTATCCCGTATCTATATGTAGTTATCGGCTTAAATATTTTACAACAGTACAATACACAGTGAACTTTTTTTACTTATTATATTAAACATTATTATGACTTTACCTTCACAGTATTGATTTTTACTCTAACCTTTAGAAAGTAAATTAGAAAACTAGTTTAACAGACGGTTTAGACGACCCAAAACTTAAAGTCTCTCTGATTATCTATTAATCTACTTAACTCGTCATTTATTCCGTCTCAATCAAGCACCGATCCTTCAAAACACACACCAAATCGCTTACCTACCGGCTGCGGTCAGACTTCGCCGGGAAATCGTTCGAATTAAACTAATTACCTTTCCGAATCGACTAACTCGTGTTTAGGAGCTCTTAAAACTAATCTGTGGATTTGCGCAGCGAATGATTTCCACTTTGGACGATCGTAATTGGATTCTGCGTTGACTGTACCGCATCATTTAAAGTTGAATTACTTTGGTTCTGTTAGTTCGTTGTCATGGTGACGCTACGGGAAAATATTTCATGTTATTACGAAGTCATATTATTATGTTTGATATTCAGTAATCTTTCATATACTTTTTATGAAGAGCATAACCGACCTCAAAGCAGTAGATTTTATCTTTTATCTCTTTGATCCAATCTTGATAATATAGATTCTGAACCGGCACCAAACAGATGCAGTCTCTTTGCTAAAATACGATAATAAAATGTTTTGATTTCAGAGCGTTCGACTTTTCCATCTTGGTTAAATATTTCATGAATAGGTTAGTTATGTAAAACAAATTGCAGAAATTATTACATATTAGAACTCAAATTCCTTAAATCCAGTGCATGCACCCCTAGCTTTTAGCTACATAAAATACCAAAAAAATATTATCAGCATGAGCAAGTCTCATCGACACATTTCCCATCGTGGCTTTTCTGTACGTGAAGCAACCATACCTATATAAAAAAAGCATCTTCGTATAATATATTAAAAAAAGTAATATTATGTACCTATTTCATTAACTCCGGTATCACTAACACTAATTAAATTATATTTTTACGAGAGAATTAACGAATAAGATTAAATAAATGGAACTTCACAGTAAATTGTAACAATTTAGAATGAATTATTGTTGAAACAGTTAATTAATTTGGATAACTGCTAACTTACAAGTGCATTCGTTTGGAATGTTTCAATATCGCCAATTTGTGTCGCTTTTACACAGTATTTTTGGGAATGACAATAATTAATAGATTTTTTTATACCGTTAAGGTGGCAAGCAAGCATGATGGTAAGCGGTTATCGTCGCCTATGGACACTTGCAATACCAGGGGTATCACTCGAGCGTTGCCGACGCCGTAAACGCACCTGTATAGAGAGGGTGGGGGCGGGGCTGGCAGCATAGGAGACAATAAGTGTGATGCTTAAACACCCACCGGTCGCTCCCGCTGCCAACGCAACGCTTTCTCACGGAGCTCTGGCGACCTTGCTCACCGTTAGGAAAACAACATAGTACGGATCTTTCGTAACAAAAGTTTAATTGGCGTTAGTTATTTGATGTTCTAAAATCATTGTGTGGAAAGGCAGTATATACAGAGAGACAACAATGAATGGGGATTTGATAATTGAAGAAAAAACAAGTGTAGATTGAATATTAAAAAAATCAACCCAAAAATGACCACATTAAGTTTATTATAGTTATATTAGGGCTGAAATACATAATTACCTGTCTATGTTAGAACGATATCATAAATAATGTAGCAAGTTTATTATAATAGACATAAAACCATAAGCCTATTATTGTAAGGGGCTTTAGTTATATGAATGTCATCTCTCTCATTAGTTTCAAATAATATTTTTTCTTATTGTATTTCATCACCTTCAACCAGGCTTTGTTAGTTTTAATTACTGAATTTTGAAACAAACATGTTTTTGTGGTCTGTACTTTGAATTGTATTTATTTTTCATTAAATCCGATAGCTCTACAATTTATTCAAAATTCAAGTTTATTTTACTGGGTTGAAATATCAGAGAAAAAACTCAGCTTTGCCCAAAAGTCAGTTGACAATGTCAAAGCATTGTTTAAAGAAATCACAGCTGTGGCTTTTTGTTTTTCTTTTTATATTTCACTAATGCTATTGAAAAAGTCTATAATATTCTGAATCCCTTTTGTTCATTCATTTGTATTCAAGCTGCAGACGAAACCTAGACTTTGGTATGTATTATTTTATAAAAAAATAAACCATAATACTTTCTATTCAATATCTTTATTTTAAGCTCAATTTTGACCTTTTGCTTGAAGAAATACTTTGGTACAAAATGAATTTATTATGAATAGCAATATTTATAAGTGTATCTTATTTCTACCGTATTTTAATTTTAATTATGTACAAGACCATGTATCATAAAAAATATTCATAAAGAAATACGAATAGAAAACCTAATACTTAATTACCTACCTAAGTTTTTTTGAATAAATAATAAAGTGGTCATCAGATGAATTGGCGAGCTTGACTACAATTTTGTTTCTCTGCTGTTTTCGTTCTAATTATGTCAATATTATAATTTGCTAATCCACCATTTACTGTTTCCATCCGCGCTGAAAACAACTATGAACACGTCGTATGAAAAAGTAGTTACACATGTATTCACAATTGTTTAACAATTGTCTTTGTTGTTATAACAAACACACACAGGATACGAGGTACTCATGTACAGTACACCTTCAATTCAATGGGTACTTATTGCTAATCGGAAGTGAATTAAAACTATGATGTTTGACTGAGAATTTCTTGATGTAAAACTTTGTTTGGACTAGGAATAGATCCTGGGATACCATGCTTAGCTGCTTCGCTGCTTCGACCACCACACTAATTAGGCTATCATTATTGAAATAATTACCATGTTTATAATAATTATATAAATGTGCATTGCTTAATTTTAAAACAAGGGATCAACTCGACGTTAGCTCTTCTAATCATGATATTAATTCACTATGAAATGAGTAATAATAACACGAATATAATGATTTATTAGATACTCACACACAATAAATATCTATTACTCTTGACTAAAATATTAATAGTTAATTTATCCATTAAAAATCTTTAGAGAAAGGATGTAATAACGTATGAGCATGTACTTTGCCACTTAAATTTGCTTTACATAAAAGGGCCCAACAGATAATAATAAAAATAACCAACAACTTTATTATATAAGAAAATCTCCAACTCTCAACAAACTGTGCTACTTATTACTGAGTGCCTATCGACAACCTCTCCCGGGGGTCAAACAAGGCAGACAAAGCAAAAGCTCTCCTTCCGAGACCCCAAACATTGGACTCTAGGGAGCCTAAGGACCAAACTTTTGTCGTCCTTCGAGGCGTGACGAAATTCTCCTAATTTGTCACCGTCGCGCGTCGGGCTGCGCCTGTACACCATATTTCATAAGTACTAAAAGTTGTAAGTAGTTGGGTTGGATGTGGTGTGCCAATCAAGCTTTTGTCTTAGTTTAGATTTGGGTGAACTTTTTGGGTGAAGTGTAATGTCATTTTCTATGACGCGCCGAGAGTGGCAAGATAACAATGGAGAGAAATAAAGTTTTTTAATCTACATATATAAAAATGAATCCCTTGGTCACGGCATCAAGCGAGTACGGCTGGACCAATTTCACTAATTCTTTTATTGATGTGTTTGTTATTGTAAGGGGAAGGTTCATAACAAAGAAAATACAAAGAAAGTTGCGCGGAACATTAGAAAATTTAAGAAAGTGTTTTTGGTAATATATTTTTTATAATTATACTAATTGAATTTAATATTCGTAGTTAAGGCAGAACAACGTCTGTTAGGTCAGCTAGTCAGCCATATTTAAGTTTTTGTGATTGTGATAGATTTTTTAGAATAGATTATTTCTACCAAAATAATCCAAAAAGCTTTTTACATTATTGTTTTACTTTAAAAAACGTTTTTATACTTAAGTAAAGACAGATTTGTGACACAAAAATATTTCTTTCATTAAGTTTTAAGCCAATTTGTCTCAAAATCCAACAGAATCTCTGTAAAACACCACTTAAAATTTTCTAGCAGCAAAATTGAAAATAATTATCTAAGTGGTTCTGAGTAAATTAATAAATTAACCCCTCCCCAAAGATCTCAGTCACTCTTGCTAAGATAATGATATCTGCTATAATAGCGCCCATTATCATAATAAAGGCACAACCCTTATAACCGTTACGCCGTAGGCCCGCTACGCGGCTACGAGACTACGTTGCTACGGCGTAGTGACTACTCGAACAATGTTTAAACTAAATGATGAATTTGTGTAGAATTAAATTATGTAGGTTTTCAGAATATTCTCGAGTTGTTATTTTACTAAATTTATTGTTTTAATTGTAAGAACGTAATTCTGAGGCAAATTAAGTTGAAGTTTTCGCTTATTGTAGATTTGTTATGAATCTTCATAGATGAAATGAAGTTCTAAAGCACTACAATTTATAATAATATTCTTGTTATTACAATTAAATTATTCATTAAAAGTTTGACGACTTAAATTGTACAGAATTTCATTATTATTCAAGCAGAATTTAAAAACAGGTGAGGTGTGAAGGTACGAATTCTATTAGGTACTTTATTCAGTCAGGAGTTAAAAATGGATATTTAATAAACTCAATGGTAAATGATACATTTCATAAAAAATATATACCATTTTTAAACAAGTGTGAACTATTTCGCAGCAAATGATACAACATTTTTAAAAAGGACTTAAATCTCTAGCAGCAGGAAATTTTATTCTTTTTGGAAAATAAAAACTTCTAAATAAAGATATTTTAAAGATGATACACGAAATAATTAATATCCTAAGTTTAACATAATTACCTATGTTTATCTTAGGATATTTATTCGTTATATTTCGTGTGAAGTGTAGAGTTGGTGTATGCTAACTCTACACTCCTTTAATCAATAAACTGTGTTCACATTGCTTAACTAATATATATAACATCACGACTTTATTCCGCGAGAGGTCAAGCAAAGGACGAGCTTACATTCTGGACACAAATAAAAACTCCCGAATTTTTATGTAACAAACTTCTACTTTGTTACATGAAAAATAACCTCTGACGCAAACTAAAATATAACAATAAAGGTAGTCTTTCGGTAATTGACCCGAGGGTTCGGGCGCTTATGTTCGCGTTTGCGACCTCCAGATCAAAAGAAAAGATTGATAATTAACTCATTCAACTATCAACAATCTTTTGTTTTTACCATACCAGACGCAAGACTCCTCTCATAACTTGAGGAATCAGGCCATAGGTATTTGACGTGTCCATTAGTAGGAGTGGTTTTCACAAGCTCCAATACTTACTCAACCATAAATAAATAGGAGTGCACAACAGGTGCACTGCCGATCCCCGGGATTACAAATATACCTCACCCTTTCACGAAGCTCGCTTCAAAGCAGCGTAAAGCTGGCCAAATCGTTTTAAAAACCTTTTGCACATACATTTAATCGCTGCCTTATATTTAAAACTCATTACTATTCATATGGTTTTAACCGCGCCCCGTAAACAGCACAACACTCGCTTTATGACCGTTACTTATAAAAGTTTATAGCTCCATGGAGGCTGCATGGCGGTTATGACGTCATAACGCGTCTGTATGGGCGACACACGAGACTTGTTTAGTTACAGAAGCGTTGTGCGGAGACAATCTGCCTCTGTATACGCGATGCTCATTTTTTAAGTAGCTGTTAATATTTATTTCATTTTATAACTTCACATGGTGAGCAAAATACTCATGAATAATTTACCGCCAAGCGAGGCGACAAGCAGGCTGACTCTACAATTTGGCACTGGTTCAATCATTTAACTTAGCTCTAATCTTATATAGTATAGGTGAAGCTTTAACGCCTGAGATTTTTGTAACAAAAACCCACCTGCATGACGTATGCCTAGGCCTGACCACTACCTCTTAACTAACGATACAGTATTATGTATTTCGGAACTATTTATGTCATCACACTCAAAAACAAACTAATCTCACTATTGTTATTGCTACAGTTGTGTCTGTCAATGCGTTGTACAGTCAGCATGACAAGTGACCATTTTAAAATGGATTAAAAATTTTAAGTTTATATATACTATTCTATCCTATAAGTAATAGGGTTTTTGGGAATTTATTAATATAATACTTATTTTTTAAATAATATGATAACATGAAAAGATAAAATACCATCACGCCTGTATCCCTGGAGGATTTGGGATCTTCAGTGCTACACTCAAAGTTCGCCGCCGGGATGATGTTTAGTCTCACGTAAAATAGGGCGAGCTTATTGCCATTAACCTACCACAAATATAAAGTCAAAACTATAATATTTCGTTCGACTTTGGATACGAACTGAGGTCCTCACCCTCAGCGCTGTGCTTCTGTCAATAGAATACCTACCAAACCCATATGAAATTATCATTTTGGTGGTGACTGTACGTTGCATAGTGAATGAGACACAGTGGTGGAGTCCGCTGTCATACCGCTGTCACCGGTATTATCGGGACGTGGAGCGGTACGATTGCGGTATTCAAGTACCTACCTGTACAGATACAATACCGCAAGTGTACGCGTGTTTGTTACTTTGTTATTGCGGTTGTAAGGTTCTTGATTAGTGCTCAGAATCATTCATATACTGCGGATTTTTTTGGGACAATTGCGGGGAAGCTTGACGGTGTTTGTAAGCAATAAGTTAAAGTTTACTTGTGTTTCAAAGTAAATATTACTTACAAACTTACAAGACGAGTTACTTGGTTATCTGAAAAATCAGGTAACGTCAAACACAAAAACCCAATTTGTTGTTTTGTTCACGATTATAATATGAAATAGTGTAATGTAGTCGATGATGACTCGTAATACAGAAATTAAATGCTCACTCGATTTTCGTCTGTTGTAATAATATAATTTTAGTGTGAACAATACTGTTTACGCTTAAAATATTCGTCTGCCTCATTAGCCTTGTGGTCCTGAGCGCGATTGACAGGTCGTGCAAAGTGTTATTGGGTTTTTCTAAGAAATTCCCAGTAGCAGCTCGGAGTTTGGAATTTGCGGCTGGCTATAAATGGTAGATAATAGGCTCGCCTCCTATTACGTTATACCTAAACATACTGGCGAACTTTGGGTGTACATTAGTACGCCTCTGCCTAACCCTTCGGGTAATACAGGCGTGTTGGTATATTATGATATGTGTTTTATGCGTCCAAATTGAAAAAAATATCGTATTTTTTGCTTTGCTTTACATTTTATAAAAACTATTGACGATAGTTATTCAGACTAAATATACTTTTAGACTTAATTCATTCGCACATAACGTGTGACATTTTATTCACTTCCTTTTTTTATTTTATTCATTTGAAATTTAAATTTTATTCATTTTAAAACAGACAAACGTTTCAGCCGAGAACTGCGAACAACAAAGAGTGTGTCCACTATGTCCACAGTGAGTGAGCCGCGTCGGGGCCCGCAAACATGACCCCCACAAGGGACCCCCCAAAATTCACACAATGCGTTTCAAACCACTGTCAGAGAAAAACACTTGGGCTGACAGCGGGTTGAATCTCACCCGCCCTCCGCGTGGAAGGGTTGATTCTGGTCCTTTTGACCGCGCAGTTGTGTACACTTGAGGGTTAACATGTCAATCAGTGTGTAGTGTGACGGAACAGTTTCTTTTTTTAATTCTGTTTCTTTTGTAATACGAAAGCTTTGATGCCTAGTTATGAAGCATCCTGGAAAATAGTAACACACAGACGTCACAAATAGTAGAGCACAGACCCGCTGAAGTCTTGGCTTTCCTTTTGTCGCATTGGTCTTTAAACACAATCAGACATAAAGAAGTACACCCAACCTCTAAAAAATATCTGTCCAATATGACTGTATTTATACAGTTATTTTAGCATGAAGAATGCAAAAAAATCACAAAAAGATAGTTAGTAGGTATGGTAGCATCGTACGACATAGAACTAACCGTAAGGTAAGTCATGTTGGTTGAGAGGCAAAGTAACTTGCTTGTCAATAGATGGTTACTGACGTCACCTTTAAGACGTAAGTTCAGAATGTGAAGGCAAATTTCGACATGGCAGGTAGGACTCGCGGTGGCGACTGGTGTATCAAACCAGAAGACGCAGGTTCGAATCCTGCCTGCGAGTCGAATTTTTCCTTCACTAAAATAACTTTATAATCTTAGCATGTAAAATGCAAAAAAAATCACAAAAAGATTGTATTTATACAGTTTATTATTTCATAAAATAAAACTATGAAATATTCTGACAAATTACCAAATTGACTTCTTTCACGAAGCGAACGACGAAATATTGTCAATAAACGTTATCATCAAAAAACATTTTGTCGCTGTTAAACGAAGCGCGTGACGACTTGGCGTTTCATTTTTAAAATAAACTGAATTCATCAGCTTGCGCAAAAAATATAAATATTGAAAGTTCATGTTCACGCTGGTGCTGTGTTTATTTAACGTCTAGAATAAATTAAACGTCTAAAATTGTATATAGGTTTTCTTATTGATTCGTCTGCTTTTTCCCAAGTGTTGATCAAAGTCAAATTTTATTTTATTTCAAGTAGGTAGACCGTTAGCAAAGGTATTTCTGTTTTAAATAACTAAGTGTATGGTTCCAACTAGGTATGGATATGGATCTTAAGAAAAAAAAACAAAATACTCGATAGCCATGGCAGCCTTTTGTTTGGGAGATCTTGAAGCCCGTGCCATGGACCCTGCTGGCTGCCGTATGACATAGTGTACCACTACTAAGAGTCAGTGAACAATAGCCGGTTTTTTTAATATACAATAAAGAGTAGATTGTCTCTATATATTTTTTAATACAAACTGCGATACAGATATAACAAGTATATTAATTATAGCGGACCCGGTCCAAAGACAAACTGAAACGGGTATACGTACTTACTTAATTTGTTAATTTCCGTCCGGTTTGTAAGAAGGTAGGACCAATCATATCATAATAAGTTTTTATGTTTTTGAACTTGAACGGTCCCCGAGATTATTAGGTTTAATTTCGCCATTGTTCTTTTAAATATAAGAAATATTTTTTTTTACAAACTTTGTATAAAGTCAATGTTTTTAAATTTTCGGGTCACCGCATAACCCTCAATAAGGCAAGGACTCAAAAAGCTATCTGCTTTTCTTTTGCTGAACTAATCTGTCCTTCTACCAGTGTTTTAGTTGGTATGAGTCCGACATACCTTGACTCCGGCAAACGATCTGTGAGGACTTCCGAATAAAAAGAAATTGTCGACAGATGAGTACTTAAAACGTTCTATTCCTAGCTAGTTAAAGGTTGCCTCCAACTAAAACCAACTACTAGCATCCGACATAAAAAAGAAGGTTCTTTTTATGCACTGTCCATTTTTGTTTTAGTATGTTTTACTTCTTGGAGCACATGTAAGTCAATACTTGTACGTCGCGAAATTGCTCAGACAATGAAGTCTCTTATTACATAGGACGAACAAACTGAGTGACGTCACAGCGGACGCGCGCAGTGCACTCATGACTAATGACATAGTTTTTAAGTATTATATAGATGGAGTGTTTGAGGTGTATGAAGCTTTTTAAAAATAGTGATAAAACACAAGAGCTAAGTGTTTGTGTGATAATGTAAGTTTGTGTAATTAAAACCGATTTTTGAGTGCAGTGATTAAATAAGAAATAAAATTTAAATTTTATTAAAAGTGTAGGTACATGAACACCTGCAAACACACGTGGGCTGTCCACGAATTTATTTAAACATCTTCGGTCCTAAGTGCATATTATTTAAAACCGATTTTTGAGTGCAGTGAATAAATGAGAAAATTAATATAAATTCTATTAAAAGTGTAGGTACAAGAACACCTGCAGACACACGTGAGCAGAGGTAAGCCCCTCACCACCTCGCGAAAAAGAGACAAGACGCGTAATAATATAACTCTTCCTACTTTCACGTTGAACATTACAAACGCAGGTGTCAGGTGTGCATGATTTGTCTCACCGAATTCCTGGAACAATACCTACGAACAACGTCAAAAAAATATAATAAGGATTCATTTCAACCATCCCTGCTAGTTTCGTTTAAAAACAATTGGTACAATAGTACCAGAGATTACCTTCTACAAAAATTCACTAAACAAAAGAAAAAAAAAAAAAACATATAAAGACCATTCTGAAGTTCAGTGGTTCTGAAGACTTTCATCTCTGCTATAATATACGATTCAAGTACCTCCCTCATTGAAACAATAATAATAAGTATTAACCTGTAAACCAAATACTGCACACTACTTACGTGTGCCCCACCTCCCGCCGCCAATGAAAAAATGACGGAGACACACAGCGACACTACTACCACCACCTGCGAGGACACCATCGCCATCAAGATTGCCCGGCTTGCCCAAACTATAACGCTACTCGTCTACGAGGCAAAAACCGTTTCGGCCGCCAATAAAAAATCTATAAAGGAAGCCGCAGAGGAGATATCTTCACTCAGCAAACAAATCGACTCGCCGCTGCCACCACCACCTCCAACCAGCACCTGCCTCACCGATCTCTGCACCCTGACTGAAAATAACTTCAAAAAACTCCGCCAAGAATTAATTACCGAAATTCACACCACAATCCGCCACAGTCTTAATAGCATCTCCACATCGTGCCCTGCGCCCACCAAGAATAATATCTCTAATACCACATACGCCGCCATAACCAAAACTAGCCACTTTACACAACCCAAGAAACCAGCACTTATTGTGGAACCTAACCGGAACGCATCTACTACATCAACAGCGCCTACAATCACCACTGATAGCACTATTAACCTTATAAAAAATCAAATTACCTTTAAGGACTGCAGCTACGCACCGACCAAATTAAAACCACTTACGAAAGGAAGAGTTTACATAGAGTTCGACACTGACCTACAGAAGGAAGAAACCCGAAAAAGAATCACGGAGCAAATCGGCTCACTTAAGGTTGAGGAGCCCAAACGCCGCCCCCCCCTTGTCATCCTAAAGGGGATTCACAAGGACACAAAAAAAGAGGAACTCCATCAGCTTATCTGCACCCAGAACTCAATCCCGAACTCCGACCTACGACTCTGCTTCTTAACCACCAACCGGTCTGATAAACTCTACAACGCCGTTATTGAAATTCAACCTCAATCTTACCAAAAACTAATCAGCCTCGAACGTCTTGCTGTCAACTATCAACAGGTACACATAGAACCATTCTCTCACTTCACCCAGTGCCGCAAGTGCCTGCAGTTCGGGCACTCACACAACAAGTGCTCTGCCGCAGTACATCCTTGCCCTCTCTGCGCGGAAACGACTCACTCCGCAACCGACTGCCCTCAAAAATCTAACCGGACATATACTTGCTACAATTGCCACCGCCAAAACATTAAATTTGGAACTAAATTTCCCACTGATCACGCCGCCAACAACCACACAGACTGCCCAAGGATACGTCAAGCTAAAAATCAGATTGAGGAAACTGTCGACTACGGCCACACCGCCGTCTCACTCAGCACCGAACCGACAACCCCAATAAAAATTATATAAGCTAAGCGATTTCCTTTAGTAATTTTTAGTCCTGTCAATTATATTTATTGCCAACTCATTACTGTTTAACCATCACACTACTGTTTTGTCAATATATTGTTAACTAATTCTATATATAATATTACTATCTTAGTCAGATACTAACCATTGTTCCGTCAGTATAAAACTGTACTGTCTATTTTTGCTAATCTGTGTGTTTTTGCCTCTATAGTTTGTTATCACCAATTAATGTGCAACACTTACAACACACAACAAACCACACCCAACGCACACTGCAAACCAACAACATTTATACACATAAATCTAGGTCGTGGATATGCTGCCACACAAGAACTCATACAACACATTAATACAAACAAAACTGATATCATACTCATCAATGAACCTTACACAGGAAACCAACTCACAGTGAAAAACACACCTAACTATACTATATACCAATTTCCACACACACAAACAAACAGACACACCAAAGCATGCATACTCACCAGAAACGGCATCGGTAGTACACTGGGCCTAACACAATACTCTACACCCAATATCTGTACCATACAACTCACCACTAAAACTGGCAAAAGACTCTACATCACCAGCATATACATCGAGCCTAACACCGATACCTACAATACACTACACTGTTTAGATCACCTACTACATGAAACCGGAAACAACACACACATAATATCCGGTGACTTCAATGGCTGGCATAGACTGTGGGGCTCACCAACTAACAACGCCCGCGGCGAAGAAGTCCTTGACCTCATCCAGTCATACCACACTACTATCCTCAACACTGGCACAGCACACACTTACGAAACCATGGCTGGAGGCAGGATCCGGGGTTCTGTGGTCGACCTCTCGATCGCATCTGATAATATTGCTCACAATGTTAGCGATTGGAAAGTGGACATATCCATCTGCCCCTCATCTGACCACCACGCCATTACATTCACACTACACTCCACTCAACCATTCAATCGCAATTCCATCACATCCACATTCAAATACAACACCACAGGTTTTAAAAACTGGCAAGAAGTAAGAGATACATTCGCCACTGAAATAAACAACACTGACATACCTAATATTGACATTAACTCACTACACACTCAACAGGACATCGACACCTACACACGCAAAGTCACTCAATTCATACAACGCACCTGCGACACCCACTTACCCAGAGTCGGTCGGCGCCCCTCTCGCCCACCCTGGTGGACGGATGAGCTGAGCTCCCTTAAGAAGCAAATAATTAACAATCACCATGACATTATTAAATTAAAGCGCAGAAATCTCCCCATCGACGATGCTCTCGCCACAAGAGATGCGTTCAAAAGTGAATACGCCACCAAGATAAAGAACACATCCACCAAACACTTCAGGGAATTCTGCTCCAAACAGGGAAAAGAGGACGCCTGGTCAATTACAAATCGGCTAATTAAAACTAGACCCCCCGCTCAGCCACCTTCGACAATAGAAACCTCACCCGGCACATACTCCACATCCACATATGAGACGGCCATGACTTTCCTCAACAAATTCTTCCCCGATGACATAGCCGATACATCCTCACAACACTCTTTACGATCAGAAACCCAACACCCACCTAACACCAACGATGAACCCCCTTTTACCCAAAATGAAATCCTCACCATCCTTAAAAACATGAACCCCACCAAATCCCCAGGCGCCGACAATTTGACATCCGATATAATTTATCATTTTACTCTCTCCCTACCCCATATAATCACAGACCTCATGAACCGATGCCTATTCCTATCCATTTTTCCCAAATCCTGGAAACATGCCATTGTTAAAATCATACCTAAACCAAACAAAACCGATTACTCAAAATTATCCTCCTTCCGGCCCATTGGGCTTCTACCCATACTTGGTAAAACACTGGAAAAGCTCGTCACCCAACGCCTCACACACCACCTCAACATCACACACACATCCAACACAAGGCAGTTCGGTTTTAAGCAACAAACATCCACTATACACGCACTTAAGAACATCACCGACACAATTACACAGCACAAAAGAAATGGTCTCCACGTTGCCATGATTTCACTCGACATAAAAGCCGCATTTGATAACGCCTGGTGGCCCTCAATATTAGCCAGACTACACCACACTCGCTGTCCTAAAAACATCTACACTATCATACAAAATTACCTTACTCACCGCACAGCTTCTATATACTACTCCGACACCAGAGCCACGAAAACACTAACCAGGGGATGCGTCCAAGGATCTGTATGTGGGCCGGCCTTCTGGAACCTGATCCTGGACGAGCTACTAGATATGTCTAGCGACTCGCCTGGTGGAGGGAGACTTCCGGAGGGATGTCTGCTGCGAGCCTTTGCCGATGATATCACATTGGTTGCTTCACACTCTAAACTCACCACACTCCAAGACAATATAAACACCAGTCTACAGACCATTTTCCAATGGGGGAACAGAGCCAAACTCACTTTTGCCCCCGAGAAAACTGTAGCACTCGCATTCACACGCAAAACCAAAATGCTCCACATACAAATGAACAACACACACATCGCCTTCAGCCGAAGCGCGAGAGTGCTTGGAGTAATCATTGACGACAATTTACGATTCACACAACACATCGACTATATAACTACAAAAGCACGCACACTTCATAACAAACTCGCTACATTCGTACGTCCAACATGGGGTCTACACTCTCAAAACGTACACACGCTCTACCGGGGGGTAATCGAGCCCATCATTTGCTACGCATCCAGCATCTGGCACAACGCACTCGAACACAAAACCAACCGCAACAAACTGCTTTCCACACAAAGAGGGTTCGCTCTTAAAATTATTAAAGGTTTTAAAACTATAAATACCACGAATGCCATAGCCATCTCCACATTGACACCCATAGACATAAAAATTAAGGAATCCGCACTCATAGAAACCACCAAAATCACAGGCTTAACCGATTACCTCCCGGGCGACATAACACTTGATACACCCACACACCCATCAAACCTTATACACCCTGCAAACAGAACACCACACACGTTTGACACCATCAACACACAAACTGAACTCGATGCCGCACTCACCAACCTACTACACGCGCACCACATCTACACTGATGGCAGTAAACACGACGGCAGTGTGGGCGCTGCCTTCGTCATACACACTCCACAAAACACCATTATCACAAAATCACATAAACTTCACTCCTCGTGCACCGTCTTCCAGGCCGAGCTGGTCGCAATCGACCAAGCCTGTAGATGGCTTGCTGAGCAAACGCAGGTCACGGCAGCCGTCATCCTGTCCGACTCCCGGTCAGCACTGGAAGACATACAAAATGTCTACAGTACACATCAAATCACCACCTTCATACAAAAATTCTTATCCACCACATACATTCACATCAAACTCATGTGGGTCAAGGCTCATGCGGGGATATCTGGCAACGAAGTCGCCGATATCGCCGCCAAAGTCGCAGCAACGACACAAGTTAAACCGACATTTGCACACTTCCCACTCAGCTATATCAAAAAGGTTGCCAAAGATAACAGCTGCGATATGGCTGCGGCAGTCTATAACAGCAACACTAAAGGCACAATAATAAAAACCTGGTGCCCTACACTCCCTCAACTACACAAACTCATAGCAACCACAGGACACACCTTTGCACTCACCCAGTTACTCACAGGACACGGCTATCACAAACAATACTTACACCGCTTCCACATCATCAATAGTGACACATGCCCCTGCGATAATACCACAATCCAAACACTCACACACCTCATCACCCAATGTCCCCGATACACTCGCACAAGACTCACACACGAACAGTACTGCCACCTAAAACAGCTAAGCCCCTACGACCTAGACACCATCATCAACAACAACACCGCAACCGACACATTCATGACACACCTCACGCACATAATAGAAACACTCAAGAAATTCAATAACACTTAACACACACCGAAAACAAATGCACCGCCTAGCCACACAAAATCAAACAATTTAAAATAATTAATATACTAGTCTAACTTATCCTTGTATCAAATAGCAAGGTGTACCACACCGCAATAAACTACCTTTCGGGGCGGATTTACCCCCGAGAGGAAAATTGTAAAAAGTGTTTGTGTGTCCAATTTGTCGAAATCTGGAATAACTGATAACCAGGGCGTTTTTTCCTCTTTGCCAAGACACATTGTATGGTGTTCAACATCTTTTATGGTTAGACTACCAAAACTATGACGCTATAACATAACATAACTTAACAACTGATGTATCTGAAGATGCTCCTCTAAGTTCTATTCTTCTGAGCAACGTACTGAAGAGTTTCTGTCACTGAAACTGTCAAACTAACTGTCATTCGTTCAACTCACTGTCACATTTTCCCACTCGAAATACTAAAACAAAACTGTTGAAAGCTGCCAAAAGCTTTTCAATGTGTCCAATACGAGACACAAAGGGTTCCTGTTACAAAGACCATATTTAACTTCAGTAATAGGTATGTGGCCCGCCAGCGTCTCGAACAATATTATCCCATTGTGTTTACTAATTAGTACATTGACGAATTAAAAGTGATATTGATATTGAGAACCAAAAATGAATAAATTATTCGTATATCAATGTCGGTCTACATATCACATATCTTATATTTGGATTAATCGTAGCGATGGGTCGACGGCGAGAGATCGATAGCCTCTGAAGTCGGTCCAACCTCACAGCTCCACGGCTTCAAGTCATAATATATGTCTGAAAGATTTTTTGATAGTGTTAGTTGATAGATAAGTTCGAATAAAATTGTATTTGAATTTAGAAAAACTTTGATCACTGTTTTCTGTTTGTCAAGTTGAACTTCACCGTGTTTTTGGATGTTTCTTAATTTGAAGTATTCAAATAAAATCCTGTAGTTATTACAAAATGCTCGCGTGGTTGACGTTTATACTTGAGTGTATGTATATTTGATATCAGTACCTACGGAAACCTTTATCTAGGAGTTGACTGTTGTACGGCCTCAGGCATCAATAACTCAGCCCGAGTTATTGATGCCTGAGGCCGTACAACATCATGTTATTTGCAATCATTTTACGATTAAACGAATGTAATGTAAAATCCCTTTCTCACCACCCAAAGTAATCACTCTAGCACATTGTGTACGGTCTAAGAAATCAATCATCAATCAGTGTATAACAGTCAACTCCTAGATAAAGGTTTCCGTAGGTACTGATATCAAATATACATACACTCAAGTATAAACGTCAACCACGCGAGCATTTTGTAATAACTACAGGATTTTATTTGAATACTTCAAATTAAGAAACATCCAAAAACACGGTGAAGTTCAACTTGACAAACAGAAAACAGTGATCAAAGTTTTTCTAAATTCAAATACAATTTTATTCGAACTTAGGTATGAAAAAATATTAATGAATTAAGTTTGGCTCCAAAAAGTTTATCCTTTTGACACTTTTTATACCTATTACTTTTCATGATAATGTCCTGATAGCTGTTGTATATTATTCATTTTAGAGAGTATTAATGATTTCTTGCCTATTTCTGAATACATTTTTTTTTGTTGTGGAGGTTTTTTGAAGGCTGCTTCGTGTAAACTACACATTTTCAGTCGCATCTGGTTAAATTTAACTTCCACTTTTTATGTAAATGCTAATGTAGATAAATAAATAAGCAGCAAAGTTAGATTATAAAAGTATCGATACAGTAGAATTGCGTTAAAATGGTGACAAAACTGCAGTCAATACGTTGCCGGCTTCGACATTCATGAAACATGGTAAATAGCTGATCTTAACCCGTAGTTCCTTAATCCTAAACACACAGTTTAGCTGCCCCTGCCTACCCTGACTGTGAAGTGTTCACTAATAGTCGCTTAGTTAACCCGATGTGAAAGGTTAATGTGTGTCTATTAGCGACGGTTCGTTAGCGATTCTAATGACGCGGTTATACCGCACAACTTGCTATAATATACGTGTAGACCATATTATCATCTAAAATATGAGTAAATGTCACGTCAATGATATTTAGTGAAAGCACTTATGATCTTTCAAAAAGGTCGGGTATTTAGTAATTGGAAACGGAGGCCGACCGGCGGCGGCGCGCGTATCTGATAACATGTTTACCAACGACGAAGCAATGTATTCTTATTTATCTTATAATACTTAGTTATATAATATTATTACAGTTGTAATTATTGTATTCAAGACTTGTTGTCGTACATAAAAGGAAAGTTAATTGCTACGCCTAAACACTAATAGACAAAATTAACTGGAAAGAAAAGTTATTGAAACTATTCTCATCATACTCTATTCTGAGCCTTTTCCTAACTATGTTCGTGTCAGGTTTCAGTCTAACCAGATGCGGCTGAATATCAGTAGTTTACACGAAGCGACTGCCATCAGACCTCCGCAACACAATTTCTGGGCAATACCGATATTCGCAGAATATCGATTTGGATTGGTTGTAAGCCTTTTTGGGCTTGTGACTACCACTAACAATTGTCATAGATGTTCGTGTGACAATCAGGACCGACGGCTTTACATGCTCTCTGAGGCACGAAGCGGTCTCGATGTGTTAAGAATGGTCACCCATCCACATACTGAACGCAGCAAGCGCAGCTTAACCTTGCAGATCAGTTGATCAGCTGAGTTATTACTCTCTACTCTCATCATAATATGGAAAATTATGATTTTTCTATATATTCATAGTATCCAGTGAGATATAATAGTCTCTTATTAATAACATCGATAAAGGATAGGTACACACCTCGATATTACAAACACCCAAATAATTCAGAAGAATTGAAACTGGTCAGTATGACATTAGTAATCTGTGCAGTGAATCTACTTCAATTACTCTCGAAATTGTTATTCCCCGCAAGAATACAACTTGCAAACAAATGAAACTGCATGTGCAAGCAATTTGAACAAGTTCGCTGTAACCCGGACAGTGCCGAACCGTGCCGCGTCCGCCGGCGGCCGGCCCCCGGTGCCCGTCACTGGACACTATTTATCGGTGTCGGACACCGGCGGTCGCTGTTGTGCCCGGCCGGACATACAGATAAGCTCGCCACTGAATTATTATAAGTGGTTTCTTTGCGTCACAAAATTAGGTAAGTGACCACTAGCAACGTCTGTTTTCTGGATTATTTGATTAAATCCGCTGCATTATAACTGAGCCCAGTTATTTAATAAACACTCATTGAACTCATAATATTCGATGATTATTTGGTTTGTTTTGCGTCTCTTTTTTTTATTGATCAACTTTTTTTGTGTTAGCATTTGATCTTATTAGTCTTTAACTACATAAATAAAAAATCTGTATGTTTCTTGTGTGCCTTCTTACCGAGAATAATCATTAATATAATATCATAGCTTAGATAATAATTATAATGTGGATTCCATATTTGTATCTAAAAATGAAAATGTAAAAATTTTCATTTCATAATAGAAAATGAATAAATACAAAATTATTATAGGATTTCCATGGCTGCGAGAGCTCGTCATACGAACACTTTTAACAATCATTAGTTGTAACAATATCAGAATCCTGGGAAGCCTGTATTACTCAGAAATTTGGTCGATTCACATAACATATTGATATTCAGTCGCATCTGGTCAAATATTCAACATTGGTAAGGTTCTAGAGGTAGATTATAGGTTGTTGACGATTATAAAATGTAAGAACACATTGTATGCTCCACTGCTCTGCGCACTCACTCATGCTTGTCATTTTGTCACGAGCTCTCTGACGCAGCGGCTGCAGAATATTCTTTTGTTCAGTTGTTTGTCACTGGTACATCACTAGTGGCGCGACACTTATTACGTCACAGAGCACTTTGTTCGCTACATGACCGCCTGATGGACACGCTGTCCTCCACACATGGACGTTCGCTAAAATACATGGACACCAAACTGTTTGCAATTGAAATAGCTTTGTAGTGAAATCTATGTATCTTTTAAAGCGACAATTCTACTTTTAAGTGTGACAGATCTAGGAGAAGATTTATAAAAATCACAGTTAAAATGTTTTTTGATAACAGTCAAGTGGCTCTCCCGGGAAATAATTGATCCTTGATGAGTTAAAAGTCTTCAAAAGTCCTGACTTTTGAAGTCTAAAACTAGTTTTAAAGAGAAAATCTCGCAAAATACTTCTTTAAAACATAATAAACATACCATCACGCCTGTATTCCCCGAAGGGTTAGGCAGAGGCGTACCTTAGTACACCCACAGTTCGTCGGTATGTTTAGGTCCTATGTAATAGGGGGCGAGCCTATTGCCATTAACCGGGCACAAATTCCTAACTCCGAGCTGCTACTGGGAATTTCATAGAAAAACCCTATAACACTTTGCTCCACCTGGGAATCCAACCCAGGACCTCTAGCGTAGCAGTCACCCTCAGGACCACTTGGCTAATGAGGCAGTCAGTTAAAACATAATGATTACAATATTTTAATTTAATAAAAAAAATTATGTGCTGTATTCCATATAGAGCTATCCTAAAGAGATAATTATATTTTTTTATTGTTTCTCAAGTGGATAGCAGTAAGTAGTAGCTCGGCTGTCAATTCGCGCCCGGAGTCAGTTCGCGCTCTGAATATTAATTCACAAAGTTCCTTGTAACGCGCCGAACTAAAGCGTTCTCAGAACATTTGTATCTCTTCCTTGTTTAATAATATTCATTAAGAAATAATTAGCCTTTTGAGGAACACAAATGAATATTATATTTTGTATTTTGTAACAGGTTCATTTCAAGTTAAAGTTCAAGGTTACGTAACAATATACCATCATGCCTGTACGACTGAAAAGTTCAGCAGAAGTGTACTAATGTGATATCGTTAACTTTTTAAATCTAATGTAAGTACTTTAGTAGCAGGTAAGGTGATCAACTCACCTCTACCGTCGCGGCGAGTGTTATGGATTCGGTTCTCATTCGAGACAACAAATCTTCTTGAATTCGTCAGATATTTTATCTATTCTATAATTTTATTGTTTTTTTTTTGTAATAGTTGTTTATTTGAAAAAGTACGGGACATGATTTTAAAAATAATACCTACTAAAGAAAAACAAAGCTCCTATTGCTAAGTTTGGACCCAAATCACCGCATCACTATCTGAAATATTCCGCCCGTCTCTCACCCACGGACCGCAATCACGGTTTTATCAAAAATCCAATTTTCCAGTACCTATCTCAGTATCGACAGCACTCACCAACCCTTCGTCGCTATTAAAAAACACTGCAATATATTATACTTTTATCTACGCGTTGTCATCGGGTCGATGGGACCCGCGTTTCATTTATATCATTTTATTGTGCGATTGTTAATTGAATCGGCCGATGATACCACTTTTGATATAAACAGCGCAAATCAATTATGTCGGAGTTGGGAGGGTTGTGTTACTTCTGATGGCTGTATTAATGGGGTGAAATGGGCGTGCTCTTTCTGTTAATTGTTTTTTATTTTATTTGAAAATTGTGAATATGTTTATTATAGGACTTGGGATTGCCTTATTAACCGAGTAGTCCTGAGTGCGACTGCTACGCTAGAAGGGCTAGGTTAGATACCCTGGTCGAGAAAAATGTTTTTGGGTTTTCGGTTAATGGCAGTAAGCTCGTCCCCTTTTATTATTCTAGGCATCGTGTAGTATCTTCTACTAAATGTATTGGGGTCGACCCGAAAAACGTTTTACGACCTGGAAATTGAAGCTAAAGCCTCTCGCTTAACAGTCGCTTGCAGCATCTCGAAAATTATATGCTCATAGTATCTGCAAAATGAGATTTTTTATTTGAAATAAAGAATTCTTAATAAATAAAGATTTATTTACATTTTTCCTTTAAGACTATTATTCTCTGAAGATTTCTTTTATGACTTTGTTGCATAATAAAAAATATTAGCTAGTTCATTTGTGAGGAGGAGCTGGAGATTCTTAGAGGAGCCATTTAGTATTCAAGCGCGTTGAATGATTAACTGCTACGAATAATGTACAGCGAACAATACGCTAACTTTTTCTTTTACATAGAATTATTAAGATTTAGTGTTGTTACATGTATTTATTCTGAATACTGAATATTTTACCGTATTACTTACTGCATTAGTAAACAACTTTTGTAACACGTACAAGTTTTTATTTTAATTAATAAATGTTCACTTTAGTAAACAACTTTTGTAACACGTACAAGTTTTTATTTTAATTAATAAATGTTCACTCATAAAAGTTTGATGGTAAATAAGATATTTCATTTAAAATTCAGGTACTAGATAAGACCTTTCAATATAATGCATTTTCTTACTGTTATGAGGTTAAACGGTATTTATAAATATAAAACATACAATTATATGCTTGCTGTTATTTTAAAAATAACACAGTCTGAGAGCTAGTCATAACATAACATCCTATCACGCCTGTATTCTTGGAAGGGTTAGGCTAGGACTAATGTACAGTTGTACACAGAATTTCACAGAAAAACCCAGTAACATTTTGCTAAGACCTCTAGCGTAGCAGTCGCGCTCAGGCCCAATAGGCTAATAAGGCAGTTAGAGCTAGTCGTATTTTTATAAATGTCATTTTTATAATCATGTATTTTTTTTGAATAACAATAATAAGGGTGATATTTGCGGGCGCGCTTACATCAACACACCACCACGAACAGTATTCACACTCTTGCACTCGGGAGTGACAAACAAATTATCACAAAATATTATCTCTCACCCCCAATCGCATATACCCCAAGAGCTGCGTAAATATCGCGACCATTATCCGGGTATCTGGCACTGGCTACAATAACCGTTCGCTGATATCGTTTACTGTTACCGTGTAACTTGTGCTATCGCGGCTATTGGATCATCACACAGGCGGAAGACTCCTGGACTCATTTGTATGGGTGCAGCGTTCAGAGATAGCGGGAACTAATTACTGTGGGTTTTGAGGGATTGCGGGGGATGACGTGTATTGACGTATTATTTGAAAATTAATAACAGGCAATTTTCTCTCAAAATTCTATTTTCATAGAGAACTTTAAGGGTCCGGCGAAGCTTGAATTGCCCGCAAAATCTTAATTCAAACAATATTTTATCAAATTGTGTTATTATTCGTATTGAGAAACTGTTAATCTAGGTTTCTACCGTACCATAGTTTCATCTACTTTACTGGAAATAAACGACCGGAAAATCGTTCCAAACTTGGTTAAGTTATCAAGAATTGCATTCGCTTACATTTATATCCAGTGAAGTATTTTGAATCAAATGGCGGAGCAGGACGTTGCAAGCGTCCATAGGTTACAGTATCCGCTTATCATCAGGCAGGCCGTATGATTGTTTTCCTCTTTAGTGGGATAATAAAAGATAAATGTAAGTACCTACTGATGTACATTGACAGTTTGCCGGTTTGTTTTCGGTCTCTTCGAATAAAACTGCTATTCATAATTCCTAAAAAAACACCTCGCAATTAAAATGCAAAGAAAAATAATGAAACATTTCGTTAAAAATTAAAATGATACCCACAGGAATCTTCCCAATACGAAAAATCAACAATTCAAAATAGAAATACAACGCATTTACATCAAATCAGTGATTCCGGAATAAATGAATGACAAACATAACAACATACCAATTATCGAACAAATTAACCAAATCATTGGACTCGCGGCGCGGGCGCCACAATTCGCACTAATTGAAAAAAGTTTTAAGCGCGCCTCCGTCAAATTGTTTCGTCGAGATTTCGGCACCATTTTAATTTGCGAACAATTTGTATAAAAAGTAAATGCTTAACGTGCTTGCTAATGGGACGGGGATGGGCTTCCACGGTTCCTGGATGGCGGCAGGGTGGGAACCAACGTTACTCGTTTCCAACCAATGAGGTATAAACACTTGGTACTAGATTAGCTATTTACGTGGTTTATTGGTTCGAAGTACTAAACAATGCTGTAGTCATCATACCATCACGCCTGTATTTCCCGAAGAGTTATGCAGGACGTACTAATGTACACGGACTCTTCACCGGTATATTTAGGCTATATATGTACATACATATTCCATGCCGTCCATTTCTTAGTAGCAACTAAGAAATTTATATAAAAGCAAATAACGCTTTGTTCAAACTAAAAATCCAACCCAGGGCCTCTAGTGTAGCAGTAGCGCTCAGGGCCACTAGGCTAATGAGGTAGTAAAGAGGAACTGCTGTAGTATTTAGTCATTATTATCAGCATAATATTTTAAGCCTAAGAATGTCCACTGCACTATGTCATTTGTACCCAGTATTTGCACCAAAATATTTTAGATCTTGGGAATAAATAAATCATTACCAGTAACAATACTCGTATGTCATTCTCATCATAAATATGATGACTCCTCAGTCAGTTGTTGAATATTCTCAACTCAACAACAAAATAAAGCAAGTTCTAATTTTATCGGTGCCTTCTCTAGTGAATACTGTCTCAATGGTCCGATACAGTCGCTTGTCGCTTCATTTGTTTTATTTCCCGCCACATTTCACGCGCATTCTTTCACGCGCGAGTTTACATGTCATGTTTCCTGTTCAATTTGAATTTCGAAGCGCGGTTTTCAATTTTTTGCTGGAAATTTTACTCAGATTGTGTTTGTGGTTAGGGTAATGCATGGTTGGTAGTGGTTGAATCTTTTAAGAAATCAAATCACACATACATTCACTCACTCAAACGTTCTGATAACAAAGAGAAACAAACCCAAGGTCATGAAACAAATATAAAACATATCTATGTTCAGTCATTTATGCGTCGACATGTCGAAAGAGTTTCCTAATATGACTGAATGAAATATTGCCAAGTATATATATATATATATCTTGGTAACTTACGAACGCGCAATCTATCACTATTACTTGACAAGTTATAGTCTGGGCACTAGTTAGAGACGAGACTTGATTATAATAGGCCAGATAAATAAATAAAAAAGTTTAGGTGTTTCAGTAATTTATACTTCTAAAATTGTATCTTACAATAGGGTTTCCTTTTAAGTATGAAATATACGTGTGCTAAGAGGCTCCGAGACAACGATATACAATAAGACCGGATAATTTCATACAGTCTACTCTAGTTTGCTAAATGTATGTGGGGATAGGTGCTATTCAGGCAGGAATAAAAACTTCGGAGATGGTAAAAGTTTCTTAGGGTTTTTATTTTTCATCTTCAATTACAAAATCAACGTCTGTCGTCTTCTATCTTTCGATCGTCCTCCTTCGCTCTTCGTCGTCTGTCACTCATCTGTCATTCAACTGTCATCTGTCAATCATCTTTCAAATCAGTCACATCTTCAAATCATACATTCTGAACATAATTAATTATCTCACTCACACCTTACCTGTCATAATACTTCATCTCTTTCACTCATCACGTTCCATTCCTACATGTATTAGATCAAAAGATTTATCAGTTCCCTATCTCGATAATAATAATCCCCCAAGAAAAGATTTATACCAACATTTCGTCAAAATATCGCTCAGCTATTTCCTAATACAATTCACTGTTGTTTCAACTCCCATATCTTTTACCCTTCTTCCGAGCCACAGTATAACCGCGTCTCATACATCACGGTGGGTGTACTGCTCCCGTCCTGTCAATTTGCTGGGTGTTTACGCAGCATGTGGATCTATCTGTATCAGTTAGGACTGCTGCCAGACGTATAACGCGCGTAAATAAGGAACGGAAACGGTTTGGTACCAGCACTTAATAATAAATTCCTATCCTTTGGAGTGGTCTATGATGTAAGCAAAAGGCGAGTGTATAAATGACAATATTAAAACAGACGTCACAAAAGTTGTAAGCTGCCGCCCTACTTTTCTTGACTTGTAAAATCAGGAAAGTACGTGGATAAGTTTTTTCATTTTCAACTTAAAATATACAGTCGCGCGCAATATTTAAGCGGCCGGTAGCCTAATGGCTAGGGCGTCGGACTTGCGATCATGTGGTTGCTGGTTCGAACCCCACCCATTGCACTACCGACGTGAACCCACTCGTAACACAAGCAATTTAGCTTAGCACGAGGGGTTAACAAGAATACTAGATAGTAATGTGTGACCCACATTAGCAATGTGGCTAACACAAGTAAGCTTTTAAAAAAATAAAAAATAAAGCGATTTGTCTTCACAAAGAGATTTAAAAAAAAACCAGAAAATTGGAATGTATTTGTTGTTTATTAATTGGCTTCTACATGTAAATATACAAAAAATTGTAAGTTGGTATTGTATTTGGAATACACTTGAAACCTGTGCGTACATTACACGATTATGACTATAGAAAGTGGAGCGGAATAAGCGTAAGACCTGAAAGCAGTTTATTCAGAATAGATTACAGTGGTTTTTAATATGTGTTAATTTTTCCTAAAAGGATTATTACAATACCTGAAACTATGGCCCCCTGATCCATCAGGGGCTCAAATTGTGGAAAACTAAAACCTATTTGCCCAAATTGCTGTTGTCTGTGTGCGCGTACATATCGTAATCCTTCTTCTTCTTCCTGCCCATGTCCCAATCTATTTGGGGTCGGCGCAGCATGTTCTTTTCTTCCATTCATCCCTATCAGCCGTCATCTCACCACTCACTCCCTTTCCCATCATATCGGCCTTAACACAATCCATCCATCTTTTCTTTGGTCTCCCTCTACCTCTCTGTCCCTGCACATTCATACTCATCACTCTTTTAGTCACATGCGTTTCATCCCTTCTCATCACATGCCCATACCAAGACAAACGATTCCCTTTCAGCTTTTCTGCCACTGGCGCCACTTTCAGACTTCCTCTAATATACTCGCGTACATATCGTAATCCATGGAACATAAAAAATAAATGCTTACGTGTCGCAGAATGACTTTAGGGTTTCATAACATAACATACTATCACGCCTGTATTCTCCAAAGATTTAGGTAGAGGCGTACTAATGTACACCCACAGTTCGCCGGTATGTTTAAGTCCCATGTATTAGGGGGCTAAACTATTGCCATTCACCGGGCACAAACTCCAAACCCCGAGCTGCTACTAGGAATTTTATAGAAAAATCCAATAACACTTTGCTCGACCTGGGAATCGAACCCAGGACCTCTAGCTTAGCAGTCGCGCCCAGAACCACTTGGCTAATGAGGCAGTCTAAAGATAATGTTATTACATATAAACACGTAAAGACTATCTACAAAATAAAACTGACTTGATTATTTAAACTCTTGGCACGCGCAGACTCTAGTCTAGGCCGAGTGTATAAACGATTCCTTCAAACGATATCTTCTGGATACCGAAGTTCAAATAAATTATCATTTTTATTCGCAGACAATTTTACAACCTCTTAAATAAAATAGTAATTGAATTGTCTGCATTATTATTCATTAAAACACAATACTTTTTAAATGTATTATGTTCCTGGAAACTGAAAAAGGTGTATATTTAAAGCCTCTTGCCTACTGCCATAGGCTTAGATTTTGATTATTTGAAAAGATCAAGTTAAAAAAAACGAATATTTAATTCAAACTTTTTTCACAAGGTTCAATAAAATTACAAAACATTGTTCAGTGTTGCAATAAAACTAAAAGTATTCATATATCATTCGTCGGCCATTCGTTATTATACCAAGCCGTTATTTTCGTCACTTTATTCCAAGTGTCCTTCTATTTCCCCACTAAATGTTATTACTTCAAGCATGTCGTCACATAAATCCGCTATCTCCGCGCGCTTGGACCACCGCCACCGCCGCCTTTGGTCGTGTGCCAAGCGTCTCGTGCGAACTGACTTTGTCTCAAGAAAAACTCGATTTGTGTCTCGTATAATGACCGAAACGAATTGTTATAGTTTTTTCTTGTCCCCGTTTCTCACTCTGGTGGGGTGGACCTATTCAGTTCAATCGTAGAAGAAAGTTATGAACAGAAGTTTAATTCCATTATTTCGAGCGCTTTAATTCTTGGTGTAGACAAATATTTTTTTTTACATAAGTTCAGTTTTTTCCATATTTGTATAGAAGCTCATTGTTTTGACTGTGAGACCCTTTCATATCATATGAAGTGGCGGTAGCCTAATGGCTAGGGCATCGGACTTGCGATCATGTGGTTGCCGGTTCGAAACCCACCTATTGCACTACCGACGTAAACCCACTCGTAACACAAGCAGTTAGCTTAGCACGAGGGGTTACCAAGAATACTAGTAGTGTGCGACCCACATTGCTAGTAAGTTTATTTAAAAAAAAAATTGGACATGAAGTCATGTAAATTTTTGCAAAATATGCAAGTAGTAGGTATACACTAAAATAATCAAACAATGAGTATCTCAGGTCATTAGATTTACTAGAAATTAAACAATATCAAGTATTCTCTTCACCCCTCACGGAATACAGTCATCATTTGTTGTACTATAAATGTTAAGTTCTCTGTGAACCTTCTGTTCTATTTACTGAGTACTTAATTTGCTTAAACAATTACTGCGCATAACAGCATAGTGCGCGTATTAATATGTATTTGTGCGAACATTTTGTTTGAGAGCTTTGTTTTTTCGGCTTCGTATGTGACGTAGCGTTTAGTATTCATATTTTAGTTTTATCTCCGCTATCGCAATGTTGTTTAGGACGGGAATTGTTTTCGATATTTGTGTCGCACTTTGTATGGAAACGTTTAATACTTCGATTTGGGCGTTATGTGTGAAATGTATTGTGTTTTTCTTATATTCGTTGGTGTGTTGTCTATAGTTTAGGGAAAACAATGTATTTTTCTTCGTATACGGTCGTATTTTTTGCACTTTATTAATATTCTTACTGAAGCAGTAATACTCCAATGTTAGAATATCCACACGATTTTATATTTATGATTGTAGATACATTTTAGTTTTTCAATCAAAGAGACGATCAAAATTAAATATTGATCTTGATCTTGAAGTGCTTTTAAAGACTTTTACACGTAAATGCTCTGGACTTCAAACTAAGCGGGCGTGATTATGGCCTGTTCTTTTTTGGTCTAAGAATTCGTGCTCAATATTCAGATGATAATATAAAAAATATTTATAACATAACATACCATCACGCCTGTATTCCCCGAAGGGTTAGGCAGAGGCGTACTAATGTACACCCACAGTTCGCCGGTATGTTTAGGTCCCATGTAATAGGTGGCGAGCCTATTGCCATTAACCGAGCACAAATTCCTAACTCCAAGCTGCTACTGGGAATTTCATAGAAAAACCCAATAACACTTTGCTCGACCTGGGAATCGAACCCAGGACCTCTAGCTTAGCAGTCGCACTCGGGACCACTTGGCTAATGAGGCAGTTAAATATTTATATCGATTTGAAAAGGTTTTGAAATTTGAAAAGGTTAGACAGACAAGTGCATATATTTTATGTGTCATTAGGAAAACATATAAACGAGCTGAAAACACGAAATTACTTTTCCCTACTTCACAATCAAATTTGAGTCGAACCGAAGACCTTATATTACGCTGCGGTGCTTCCATCTACTTGGTCAATGAAGCAGCCTATTATAATTAGAGGAACTATTTATTAATATTCTGTGTTGCTTGTAATTGTGTTAATATGTTTAAAGATATATTGTGTCGTATAGTTCAAGGCATCTCTTAAATAATCTTGTCACAATTGCATTGATTGGAGAAGGACAAAGCAATACCATTACATTTGGCACATGTAGGTACCTATCTGGCACATCAATTTATGTAACGAGGTTGAAAGCCTAGAGAAACAACCTCGACAGATTAGAATATATTGCCTAAAACACGATAATATAGTCGTGATAATAGTTTCGCATTTCAATTATTACTCCATGGCGAGGATTTATATTGATAGAACTTGTTCATGATAGTAACAATTAATACCGCAGTATGAACGGGGTTTTGAGGTTATTTAAAGATGGCATATCAATTAGGTATCCCTTCCTTCAATATATTTTTTAATATACGGAATAGAATCTGACATATATACTGCCCATAACTATTATCATATAATTATGATATCTGGTTATGATTTGAAACATATTTGTGGCTTCGATGGGTTTAGAATATTCACCAATTCAAAAACTTACAACTGCAAGTGCATAAATTAACCTGTCAGATTAATTAGTGAGTATATTATTTATCTTGGTCAACTGTGAACTTATTCATTAATGAATCATTTATGCACAATAATTTATATAAAATCAAATTAGGAACCACAACAGTGCGACCAAAGTCAAACAAAGCCGACCCAATCAACAATTACAGTCAAAACTCTTAAAACAAAACTCGTTAAATATTTTAATATTTGGAACAATGTAGGTACATACCTGCCGCTAACTTCGGCACAGTTCGGACACAATCGGGACCATTCGGGCGCGGTCCTCCGTCCAGTAACTCCACTCGGATAATAACTCGTCAGCGAATCTTAATTTGGTAATAAATTCCGTTGTTAAATTGTTGCCGCGAATTCTCTGTAATTAAATTTAATTTGGACAGCCTATTGATTTTGACAAGTGCTCCATCGAGGGTAACTTCAAGGATCGTTACAAATTATATTATTATCAAGCAGAGAATTTGAACAATGGTACCTAGACAGCGAGTCTATTTGGAGAATGATTGAAATATCTTAAGTTAAAAATAAAATCCCTAAAATTCCAAAATAAGAGATGACTATATTCAATACATTGTGTCATCTAACTTATAATTACAAACTATGACAATACAACAACATATACATTTAAATTGGTCCTCATGTGCCCTTTTTGGAACATAGGACCACGAATAACCTATCTAGGGAAAGACTTGCTATCACACTATCTCGGCCAAGAGTGGATTCGTCCGTATTACGGTTATAATTATTACGCTTATGGGCTTAATAGTGCAATGAGTTTGATGAAATAATATGATCAGGTTTTCTATCAACCTTTTCTATAAATTTTCCATGGAAAAATAACTGGCTTATATCGGCCCACACAAAGGTACCTCTAGGAATTCTAGCGCGGTTAATCCCGGCTTTTCCTAGAGCCAGCGCAACGGCGTCTCTCGGCAACAGGCGAATGTGGAAAATTATTTTTATTCTGATATTAATTATATATGCGAAGCGTATTTATAGTAAATAATATGGTTGAGAAATATATTGATGATCTAATTGCTTTTTTCTCTTCGTATTCTTTGTCATAAAATTAGTCCTCTCAAATTGGCTAAAAATGGATAAAATGATATATATGATATAGATAATATAATATGATATAAACATGAAACGATTAACCTAACCTAACTTTAATAATTATTTTAATTGAAGCAAAACTTCAATTAAATATGGTAGATGTTTTATTGATACAACCCATTGACAATCTATGAAGTGATGTCTTTCCTCATAGCATTGATAAATATATTTTTACTCAAGACAAATGTAAGTTGCAAAAAAAGGTTGGAAGAAAAATCGAATTGGTTCTCACGAAATTCTAAGCACATAATTTGTTCAATTGTGTTATTCGAAGATCTATTAACATACTTAAAGGTCATTCAAGTCATTTGGGGCAAATTGCCTCAATAGTTTGCTTCATGGTCGGCGCTTCTGTTCTGCTTGCACTCAATGCATATAGTTCTATGTATATTATACATACATATAATATAGATAAGCGGTACCCCGTTGGGGGATCATTCGGGATTACAGGGTTGAGTAATCAAAGGGTTATGGGGTCGGGCTGAGTCAATATCCCATCGAACCTCTAACAATCCAACATCGTTACTCAGCGTGGTGTCGCGTTAAAAGTTATTAATTATGCTTTTGGCTGTGGGCTGTTATTGTTATCACATTATTATTGCTATACTCAGTGAATATAATTAATCAAATAAGTTAAGTATTAGCATGGGTATATAATCACCAAAAAATACAAATACCTAAACTATTTTCGTTTAAAAATACCTCGGTTTCACCTACCGTTTAAAAATAGGAATGTCTCACCTAAGAGCTGATAGCAAACAGTTCGCTTCTGTTCTATCTATCCCAGTCTTACTTGGCAGCTATCTCGCTCTATCTTAATTAAGTGCCCGCACTCGGCGGACCTCGGAAATTGTTTCTAAAATTAACTGAAACATCTAAACACTTTAGCATTGAAATGGGGTGCTTTCTGATTTGTATTATCAAAATAGTAAGGTACAAAAATAACTGTATTATAATTGAGTTGTTGATTTCCGGCGGTCTATCATGCTATGTACATTCTACAGTAAATGACGTGGTATTTTGTTTTTTCTCCTATCTTCATAGGTTTTTTTATTTACTACGATCTACACTCCAAGAGTAAAAACTAGAAAAGACTACTGTGGGTAGAAATGGATTTAAGATGATAAGCGCTCTAGGGTCGCATTGCAAATGATTTAAATTGCGGTTTGTACTTCGCTACGACTTGAGCTATGCAGCTATATTTTACCTTACATCCATCAACAAAAGGGCCTCCAACTTGACCGCGTTGTCAAACAACTGGCTGTCACCACAAGCTCGCGTGTCCGTCAACGCTCGCTAGGGACGTGTGGGGCTCAAACTTTCGCGTGGGGACGTAAACTTTGCGAGATGGGTCCGACACGACCGTCGCTCGGCTCCCGCCCGTGTGCAACTAGCGCTGATTTTTGAAAGTTTTAGCGGATTTAGTTTTAATCATACTACCGGCATTATGATGTCAAAGTTTGTTTTGTTTGGAGGTTGGGTTAAGGGGGTCAGTTTCAATCAAACTTAGACTTTTAATCAGTAATGTTAAAGTCCCTATTCATGTACCTACTCTCGATTTAAATAATTTATTCAACCGGTAAAAATATCATTCTTTTAAATATGCTCATATGAAAATCTTCATAGATGAGTTCGTCAGACTACGGGTTCCACCTGGGTTAGCTGTAGGGTTATATCAGAGTGCAACTAACAAAAACGACACAACACACTTTCAAACGTCTATTTCCCGAGCTTACCGAGACACCAACAATATTATTATAAGAATAAGTGTGCCTGTTTGTTACGTTCTCTCGTTACACTAACCGGTACGCATTTAGTGATGAAAGTGTGCTGTTATTAATTTAGATTCTCGTTTGCTAATTACAGGCTGTATTTAAAAATTATTATACGTTAAATAATATCTCTACTTAGGTAATACTCATCGTATCAACCAATAATACTACTAATACATTATAATTATTATAGTTAATATGGACTTTACTGATATATTTTTCTCGATCCTTATTTTTTAACGTTCATGCATTTCAGATCATTTCCTTGAAACCATTAAAATGGTTGTTCAAATCCTAAAATTTTTGATTATAGTGTAAAGATTTGAAGAATGTGTCAGTCAGGTTAGGTAAATAGAAAAACGCGTAACACGAACAGGTTTGTCACATTATTTGAATCTTAGAGTAAAAATACCACAACACCACTTAACCGTTCGTAACGCAATCGATTGTTCCTCGCAAGCAAACATCCGCATTTTATTTGACTCACAAATACCGGCTACAAATCACTTGCGAGCCTCACCTTCGCCCAATCAGGGCAACGCGCGGTCAAAATTGGCATAGTTCAGGTTCGACGTACCACTGGGGAGTGTATTAAACAACTATTTGGTCCTTAGAGTCGGCTGCAAGGTTGAGAGGCCTACATGAGGACCCCGGAGGGTTGAAAGAGGACGGGGTTGGAAAGAGGGTTTGTTTAGAATTCTGATGTGTTTGAGTATAATGCCGTTAGTAATTGACGTGAGTGGAGTTTTGAATTGTTATTTAATGGACATTAATTTTAGGGTAGTTAAGTTCTTTGGGTATTGATTTAAGACATGCGTTACTGTTCTAGGAAGTAACTAACACTGAGTTGTATTTACTAGCACACATTTCGGCTTCATACATGACATATAATCAAATTATTATACTGTCGTACTGTTGGGTATGGGTTTCCTCTCACAATTAGGCAGTTAGGCTATAATTCATCACGCTGGTCTACTGCGGGTTGGCAGATTTCACATGCCGTCGAAAAATTCACTTAGGTAGGTTTCCTCATGATGTTTTTCATCACTGTTTAAGCACGTGATAATTAACTTATTACAGATGTAGCTTCGGAAAGTCAGAGGTGCCTTGAATTCGAACTCAAGCAATTGACTTGGCAGTTCAATGGTCATCTCGCTAGGCTATCACTGTTCATTCACCCTAGAGATTCTTAAATGGATTCATAATTTATTATGGCGTAGTCACACACGGTATAACATTATAATGAAACTTATTTAAATTAACTGTTTCGCACTGCTTCAAAATTTCTAAAATTTAGAAATTTGCAATCTTGATATCTTGGAGTGGAACCTCGTACCTACTTACTTAGTTTCCTTTTTCCCGATGCTAAGTGGTAAATAATCTCCTTTATGCTTTTCTTCTCAATAATCTTACTTTTTTTTACATATTAACTAGTTTTTCTAAAGTTTATACATATTACTTATAATGTCTTATTATTATCTATCACGTGAGACTGTAACTGCTTGCAAAATCAATGTCCTCTGGGAATATAAGCCTAACGGTTGTTATATCCAGGAATATATTCTTTTCTTATTTGTTCAGGTGATACCTTATTTCAGTTGAAGGGTGTCCCTAGAGATACCTAGGGTATTTACTAGTAGGCTGAGTGGGAGGATCGATGAATAAAACATTAAAACGTTACCGGAACATTTTTTCTAATAGTGAATTATTATCAGTTGGTCCTCCTACGCTGACATTAAGGTAAGTAGATTTTTATATATTTTCTGAATCTTGACTACTGTTGACTAACTAGGCTGAAGGCAACACTGTGGAAGTTGGGTAGCAACAAAGAGCTAAAATACTTTAACGCTTACATATCCCTATCAATATCAACACAATGTAACAGAGCAACTATTTCATACGAAATACGAAGTAAGAAAGAGGGTGAGCCGTGAGTGTCCAGCCTTTTTATCTTCTCGAACTGACAGTAGCTAGGTAAATCATTACTGTCATCCGGTAGGAGGCGCTGGGGTGGCTGCTACCGATTGTTGGGCTGCCAACACTACTAGTTTTTATTAAATACGACATATGAATTATATTAATTCGAAATTCTGTGAGTAAAATTGTTGTGAAAGCTGCCCCTCACTAATGAATTGAAATCTGCCTTCATATTCCGATAGTCAAACATTCGCACAATTATCTTTGAAGGCGATATGAGTCCATCACTTAGACAGTGTGCTAGTGCTGGCGCGGTGCCAGGCTCACGTCTCTGCCCACCCGTTAGCCCACATCCGTGATGGCGGATAACCCCGTCAATATAACACGCTCGGCTGGCTCCACGCAGACTGTGAATGGTGATCAAATTAAGCAATCTCCAATGTTCCATGTTAATAATATTGTTCTATTTAATGTTTTAGTTTTATGTTTGGCTATGCTCCGATAGATGTGGGTATTTTAATGTTGTCGTGCTTTTTATAGACATAGGTACTTTTTAGCTTATAACACAAAGCTCCTGCAACCCCTTAGGAATCTAGAGATACAACTTTTTCTTGATAATATTTAATTAAATAACACAGGCCTCTCCTTCATCTTCACAAACTCGACAACAAAATCTCATAGAGTACATCAATTTCATCACCACATTGAAATTTTCCTACATCTCAAAGCAAGCGAAGTATTAAACTAGATTGGAATTAGCGGATATTAATTATTTGTGGGTATTCAAGTGGATACTATTCGATCATTAACTAAGCATAATTATCAGTAATCACACGACCGTCTATATATCAACATTTGGGGAGCTACGCGACGCGTCAGTGCGCATTATCGCGCGTCAATGAGTGCTCACGCGTATTGGTGTATATCAATAATGTAAAAACGCGAACAAGTGGTTTATTTGAAGTTGGTCGATTTTTATTTATCATTATATTTTTAGCGGCGACTCAAATTTAATCTAAAAAAAGAGATAAGTAACAAAGAATTTAAAATATAATGGATTTTATGATCTAAAAATGATAACGATGTGGGTAGGCTAACAATATTAATAAAAATAACAAGATCGGAGATGTGAACGCTACGAGCTCTCGAGACGAAGTGACCAATACAGGTGGCGCGCACGGCTTTTATAACTTCGCTGTCAAACATGGCGGCTTCGCGATAATACGCAAACATGGCGGCTTTACGATAATAATATCTATTTTTTTTCAAATTCAAATTAGAGCTGTTTGCCTTGGTAAACCCTTGTTCCATTACTCCAAAAAACTAAGTAATATACAATTAGGAAATACTTAATAAACAATTTTAAGCGCAGAGATCGTCGAAATTCGTACGAAATTTACGTGACAGTTACAGTTCAACATAGATGTGACGTAATTGAATCTGATTGGTGTTCAACTGAACATGGCGGACTTGTGTATTTTGTAGTTTTATTTTATCAAATAAATTAATAATCCCGTCATATAAATAAAAATAAATATTTTTTTCTAAACATATTAATTATACTTCAGTATATGAACATATTATTTTAGTAATTCTTGCTAACCGTCATCATGCCTATTGTTATTAGTTAAAGGAAATAAAGGTACATGATATTTTATTAGTACGAATATTAATAAAAAATAATACTAAAACATACACTACACATGAAAAAGTTGACCATAAACAAAATTAAAACCGGTAACACTTCCCGAAACATATAAATTAACCTCCAGTAGTGTAGTTTAGTAACTTGTTGATTTAAAGATAGTACGCGAGATGATAACCGAAAACTATAAGCTTCACAACTTAATATTCACAGCAAACATAATAATAACAAAACGGTACAAATACCGGACAAGAATATCAAAGCGTATCAGTACCCAACCCCGAAACGAATTGAAAATAAAAAGAAAGTCCACAAAATGCGCGCTTATCGCTGCCTTTCATTTAAAAATAAAGCACCTTCGATGCTTCGCAAGCCTTTGAGACATGTACCTAAGGAACAGACAAAATAAACAAAAATAGACTCTATTAGCAAAAAATAAAGTTGAATTCCAAATGGTAGAACATCTACGGATTGGTACGCTTTGCACATTTGAATTTGGTCCAATGAATATATTCTAAATCTGTAGATAAGCAGAATGGATCTAGACAGACTGATATTGTGAGGGTCGGGAGTCGGGAGCAAACGGTGGATTTGTAACTGGTACTGCAGCTGCCAAGTCGAGGGTGAGGCTATGGAAATGTGTTTTGGAATCGTTCAGGTAAGGGTAAGATGGAACCCTTTTATGAACTCGACGGGCAGTTTATGATCACAGCTTAAATTCACTGGCATTTAAAAAACTGTAGAATCTTTACCTGCTAATCTTTTGCATTGAATAAAAATTATAAGTCAATTATATTAGTTACATTCTTTCACTATAATAATCTTTACGTCAATAAATAGTTAACAATAACCTGAAAGATTTATCGACAAAGTCTTACCCAAAAAAAATCGAACAATTTCTACGTAACAGACGACCACTTGAATATTTTCGAAGATTGCTTGTGTCCCTAAAATATCAATAATACTGGATTCAGTTGGGATCCCCGATCAAATCCCCGCACCATTTCAACCATAAGAGCGCAGGTAAGCGACACAAAAACATTTTACACAAACCATTGCGCGCTTCACTCGGGGGACAATCAAGGCGTCTCTATTTTACGCTTACGTTGATACGATATTTTTTATTTTTGGGTACGAACGTTTTGAGGCAACGGAATCTGATCTTTTGGATAATAGCTCGTAGACAGGGCGATATGTATAGGGCTGTCAAAGTGTCTCTTGAAGTGTTCTTTGTGAACATAGGCCTTTCTTAAGAATAAATTCCCAGGGTTGTTCAAAATCACTATTCTTACGGTATTGTGTTACTTTACTAATACACGAATTGATAAACACACTGAACTTAGTTTTTGACAAAGTGATATTTTTTTAAAGTCGATAAAGAAGCAATATATTTAAGGCTAGCTTCTGCACGCGACTTCGTCCGCGTAGCGTGATGATATATAGCCTTCCTCAATAAATGGGCTATCTAACACTGAAATAATTTTTCAAATTGGACCAGTAGTTCCTGAGATTAGCGCGTTCAAGCAAACAAACAAACAAACAAACTCTTCAGCTTTATATATTAGTATAGATAATGTGAATGGTTTTTATAAAAATGCCATCGTATTGGTTACCGACATTTACCTATAATGTTTTTTCGTCAAAAAATCTATGGGAAACATCATACGGGTAATGTATGTTTTGCTATACATTGTGATGTCGCCCTGAATTATCTGGTAGAGGAAAAAGGCATGACGATATAAAACAAAACAAAACTTCTACTTATAAATGATGCAGCATTTTCCTCCCCTTCTTTGTAAGAGCATAGTTTTCGTTTTTGTTTTATCGACAGAGATAAAGTTGATCAAAGTCATATATTAGGTACCAAATTATTTGGAAAATATATTATTGTGACATTTCAAGAACTGTAAGTATAGCAATTGAACCGAATTACGCCTGATAATACAATTATTACGATCATTAAGATATACAATTTCATTATACAAGCAATTTTGGATATAAAACTGAGCATAGGTCTAAATAGTAAATTGAGCTACACTACTTCTTCGTGGTTACCGGTGCACGATAGGTTGTATACCTATGTTTTTTTTTAATTCGTCTACAATACCATAGCATACAGCACACGTGTCGTCATAACTGATGACCGCAGCACGCGTGATGTATGGCGGTGTAATGCTACAAAGAGCACTCACTTATCACGGCACAACAAAGCTTATGATCAATTTAGCGCCTTTGTGTGAGGGGCTCGGCCATTACATGGAGTATTGTTGCTGTGGTCAATCTTTGGATCTCTTCACCGATCTTGAGGCGAACACAAATGAGTCTATGGACTCAATTATTTATGACGAAAAAATAAATATTTTTATATATCCTTTTTGTATCCCATTACTGGACTCCCAGAATATTATTCATATCAAGACAAAAATATAAATAAATATATTTAAAAAGCGTAATTTTTCTTCATTTGCGTCGAATTTAATTCAACCACACCTTTGAAATATTCTGCTATAGTATTTATTCTTCTATGATTATTTATTTATAACCATCTATTTTTCAATGAGAATAGGCTCTCTAATTCAACATAAACATTAGTTTTGGGCCAGTTGATATTAAATATCAACTGGCCCAAAACTAATGTTTATTTCTTAGATCGAGCATAAACCAAATCACTAAAAAACTTTGTTGGGAGATTGGAATATTACTTATAATGAACGATTGGGCTACAGTTCCATCTCTTCCAGATTATTGAGCTATAGATAAAAATATTTTGTTTTTATTCTCCGTTCACTTAACAATTTGTTTTTAATAAAAGTGTATATCGAGCGCACGCTGTAATACGTTAAAAGCCTTTTGTTATTTATCACGCGCGTGTATTATTCTCGCTCAATATTTTTATTGGTTCATACATTATTTATGGGTTGGTATTTGTATAAAATCCTTGCTCGTCATCTCGATTTGTAATGGCATGAGAGCTACAGCTATTATCAAATGCTTCTTTTAAAATTACATCACTCCTGTAGTCTCTGCAGTGATAAGCAGAGTTGTTTTATTGAAAATCCAAAGTTAGGCTATGTGCTATTGAAAATTTTCTAAGAGATAGTCCTAAGTACAATGCGTACCTAGGAATCTAAAATTAGCACATACTATCGCAATTATAACGTTGAAATTGCAAAACGTATAAACATCATAACGATGTAGTTTTTTGATTATTGTCAATCTCACACATTTCGTATTCCTTGGCTTTTTTATTGTGTTTGAAGAAAGAGGTAAGGTCCATTGATATATAAGTCCTTTGGTCACAGTAATCTATTGTAAAGGTGTGTCTATTGTGAAAATTGTAAGGCGACCCTTCATTGAATCTATGGCAATTTTCTGAATATCTATTACATTTTTTGAAAAATGCTTTATTTTGATTAAATGATCTTTAAGGGATAAAAAATTGTTTGTTGCTTATAAAATTTAAGCACTGTTTTTGTTTTCTAGGGTTAATTATGATAATTTATTAGAGGTATTCTCTAGGCCTATTTAAATAACTTTGTAAGTAGGTACTAATTTTTGAAGACGCCTCGTTTATTTATTAGTACAGCTAGGAAGAGTAATAACGTAAAACATTGAAGGAGGTGAGCATGAGTATTAGTGAAGCCCCCTCGGGCGCAGTACTTAAAAGACTATTATGTTACGCCGGGACTTAATAAGACTTGAGGCGACTTTGGTGACATGTGTTTATGTGTTGTTAGAGATTTAGGATACAGGATTGAACATCAAGAAGACTAATAAAAACAAATAGAAGTTGTCTTGTTTGTTTGAGCGTAACCCTTTAACCATATCGTAACATAATTTCTAGAAGAGCTTTCAATTTTAATCTAAATGATCAGTTATTTTTTTGGAGTGAATGGAAGGTTTCCATCAATTCCTTTTTTAAACTAAGTATTATTTATTTATGTAGTAATTTTAAGTTATATTCTACTGCTGACAAAAAAATCTTACAATATTTTCGTCGCCTGAAAAAAATACCGTTTCAAGTCAAATCAATACGTCATATTGAAATTGTATATATTGATGACATAATCATATTTCTGAAATAAATAATTCTGATGAATGAATTTAACATGAATTTAAGTGAGAAAATGTTCTACATTTTCATGTTATGGTTTCAGAATACACTACTGAGTATATCAATATATCTTTACAATAAAAACAGGCGCCACTCGCAAACCTTCAATTTTGGAGCACATAAAAGAATTACATAAAACAAAACCAGTAACGGGAAGGCATGGTCTGCTTTATGGAGTGTGTATGGCGATAAAAAATTTAATTTACGTGGACACCGACGAGGATGTGACGGGCCAAAAGGATGTGACGTCATCCTGTTAGCCGGTACCCCGTTCTGTTGCCATAAAACTAGGAGAGGTAAAAAATCTAATAAAACGGGGAAAGTAGAGTTAGTTTCATTTTATAAAGATAAAAAAGGTAATGCAAAGATTTATTTTGCGTGTGAGTTGTGAAAGATTCTAGTTTTTTACACTTGAGAGTGATTGATTGTTTATGATATGACCCGACAACATAGGTCCTGACGCTATAGGTCTTGGGTTCGATTCCCAGGTCGAGCAAAGTGTTATTGGGTTTTCTATGAAATTCCCCGTAGCAGCTTGAAATTAGG
Organism: Acronicta leporina; assembly: GCA_947256265.1. NCBI lineage: Eukaryota > Metazoa > Arthropoda > Insecta > Lepidoptera > Noctuidae > Acronicta > Acronicta leporina. The sequence continues at coordinate 10,209,280 of OX366536.1, read as the reverse complement.
AATTTGTGCCCGGTTAATGGCAATAGGCTCTCCCCCTACTACATGGCACCTAAACATACCGGCGAACTGTGGGTGTACATTAATACGCCTCTGTCAAACCCTTCGGGGAATACAGGCGTGATGGTATGTTATGTTGATGTTAATTGATTAGTATTGCGTTTTTTATACATACATTTCAATTTGACTACGTCGTAAATTGTATTAACCGTTTAACAAAACAAATTCCAAAATAAAACACATACATACATAAATACACTCACGCCATTTTTCCACAGAGGTTGGCAGAAACTACAGACCGCCATTTGTTACTTGTATACTCCTTTTGCTTCTTCCACACCAGATGCTATGACCTCTAAGCCAGCGCGAGTCTCACCCGCCATGACGAAATTTATATCTTGTATCTAACTAGAAAACGCAGATTCAAATCCTGCCCGCAAGTCGATTTTTTCCGTCATTAAAATAACTTAATGATAAATAATTTCGTGTTTCTATAAACTTTAGGTATTTGTTGGAGTTAGTCGGTAGTCCGTGATACCTAAATAATGTTTCTATGACTTCGGAATTGTACTAATTCGAAAGTTCTTTATCAGTATCTCAATTAGTTATCCTGATAAAATTGAAAAAGTAGAATTGCATCGCAAATATTTCGAGTGGTGCCTTTGATCTATATCCCATATCACAACCAAGTAGCGAATCTGTTTTAAAAGACCGTAACCTCAACCATTTGTACAAAGTAGAAGTGACAGAATACGTTTCTTTAGCTCCGGTTGGTAGCGCCATCGTAGGTATCTCTCACACCGGTTCAATCTATTTTCTGTCTAGCTGGCTTTAGTCGGAGCTATATCTATCTTGTTATCTGGTTCTAGTCTGAAACTTTTCATATGTGAACATTTTAGGATTTAAGGTTTTTCAATATTATTTTATCTGTATCGGTAGATTGGTTCACGGATTGAATATTGATAAATTCGTCGAAACCAATCTGTTGGGGCTCCGGGCGACGACGCCGAGATCTGTTTTTATGAAAGTCCTGTGTGAGCAGTTGATGGTTTTATTCGAAGAAGATTTTGCGTTCATCACTACAAAGCATTAAACTTCTCTGTATCAGCTTTCATTATTTTATGTACTCTAACATCACTTAAACCTAATCATTAGAAAATAATTTACTTTTTAGGTTTACAAAAAATATAACGATGCTTTTTGTTCACAGGTATGTAAGATTGAAAAAGTAAAACAGGCAGATGAGTGATTCGTAAGTTGATGAAGAAACAAATTAAATACAAGCTTGGGTACTATAGAGAAATGTGTCGTTACACGAATTAAAATAAACAATACTGTGACATAAATGTAATCGTAAAACTTCAAACTGTGCACGCAATTAAGACAGTTCAGAGCGAAACAATATGTTACAACCCCAAAATATTCATCAAGAATATTCCACTACCCACAAACTACATTGCACATACAAATGTTCGGAGACCAGCTGCACACCGAAAGCGATGCAAGTTTGATCAGCTGACCGCATAGTAGATACTAAAAAATGGATAGCTCCTGGCAATATATTGCGAGCACAAGTGCACAGTTTATGTTCTGTTGTGCATCTGTGGCTTTGTGAGTGGAGCTGCGTTTAGCCATTACCTTATTGTTCTGTACAGAATTAAAATCAGTGCAAAAATACGCTAGTTATGAGAGTTTTAATTTTATGCTAATTTAATATCGGTCAGAGCTGCCATTCCAATCTCCATTCCGAAGTTAAATAATAATGTAGTATAGAATTGCTATGATGTATCTTGTAGAACTATATGCAGCCCCCGCCGGATTTTCTTGTAGGTAAGTTAATATGTGTAGAACTGTAGGTAGTCATTTAGTCGAGGGTTTCGAAAATGTTATTTAATCTTTTTACAATTAGGTACTTGTGTTTTAACAGATTTAAAAAAAAAAATAGTTTCTATTTAAACTGCACTTTATAAGGAAGAAGAAAACAATTGTCAATATGACAGCTGGTAGTAATGGAATCTTTTTTATTGAGGTTATAAAAACGACGTATTAGTATTTAATGTTGGAATAACTGCAACAAACACTCAAATAAACAGCCTCTACCCTAAACACATATCCTTTTACGGCAAAAATTTTAACATGTGAAACTTGATGTTTAGGAAGCGCGTTCGTAAACGAAATTCGTTCGAGATCAGTTGAATTCAGTGCTAAAAGTATGTGCTGTTTGCACAAGTTTTGCACAGTTGCACATTTGCACAATTTATGCGTTTGTGGCTTTGTGCTGAAGTAAAAGTTCATGTGCAAGTTGCTGGAGTTGTTACTTTTGATAACATTTTGGAAGTTGTTTGCAGATGGGGCAAAAGTGACGCGGACATTTGTAGGGCGCCAGGTTAGGTTATTCATATAATTTTTAGGTGACAGGACTACGCTGCTGCAGTTCGTCTGAGGCCTCTGCATTGCCAAATATTCCGCCGCTATGTATTGTATATAATGCTACAATTATGGTAGATCTGATCTGAGAGATCGACTTCTGTGCCACGTGCTGTGGATTTCATCACACGGAGCAAATACTTTTATGACCTACAGATAGTTGTTCCTGGTCTGGGAGTTTGTGTTTGTGAGAATTTGTGTTTGAAAAGAACCAACAATCATCTTCCAAGCCTTTCGAAACCTCCGCAACCCAAATTTCAAGGCAATACCAATATTCGATGGATAGACTTGTTTTCAGGCTTTTTTGGGCTTCTGACTACCACTATACAACAATTATTGCTATAGTTATTCGTAAGACAATCGGGACCGTCGGCTTTCCATGCTCTTCGAGGCACGGAAGGGTGTATTAAGAAATGGTCACCCATCCACACACTGACCGCAATGAGCGCAGCTTAACCATATAATGAGGAGCTGGAAAAAATGAAAAAGACACTTAATTACAAATTATTTTATGAACTAAATTACAACTAAACTAACACAATCTCAATTACACTGCATTCTCCTAAAACTACTCCTATCGTATCTCACCCATGTATTTCCATATTCATACACATTCACGCGACATTGTTGGCAGAAGACGCGCCGAAACGCGATTACGTGTCGCGCCTTGCCGCTAATGTGCGCCTCAGCCTACAATACTGGTGACAAATAACTGTGATACTTGCCAATACATGCGAGTGTGACTTTATTGTTGGGGATTTATTACTGTGGTGTCAGGGGGCTGTGGGTGCTCGCGTGACGGAAAAGTTCCACTCGTGTGATATTATTAGTATGGGGAACTTGAAATCTAAAATCGTTATGGAACTTTACGGAATCTATCAATTGAATAATATATAAATACTTGTGGAATAGAAAAAAATACAAAGAAATAACGAGTTTTTTTATACCAAGTAATATGACAGACACGAACTGGCCAAAGACTATCACAAATTGAATCCTACACGGAGTGAAGTAAGAGCGTGGTCGGTTCGGATGGAGGCGTTTAATGAACCCGACTGTTATGAAAGAAAGATTGACTCCAATCGGGCTAGAAAATAATTAAAGGATATGTATATAAAATATAAGATAAAATGAAAAAGATATCACGCGAATTTGAAGATATTTTAGGGTAGATTTGCTTATCGACGACTGCAGGACCAGCGAAAGCAAGTTTGGTTTTCAGCTGGTACGAATCCAACATACCCTGTGGCATAGTTTGTTGATATATCCTTTTTATATGACATAAATATTTATTCTATATATCAAATTAATTAAAAAAATATAACTCTATGGTACCTAGGTGCATCAAAGCTGTCAGCCAATCAGAAAACCGTACTGACATGTTGCAATTGTTTCCAGTGCACTCGGTGCCGTCCTCCCACTGATTAGATTGTATACCATGTCAGCTCTTACAATATACTGCTGACTTACTTTAGCTTTCTGATGAAATTGTTATGACATAGTGAATTCACTACTATTTTAAAGGAACACTAGTTTAAAATGAATGTGATCGTATTCTGACATCAATACCGAGCTGTGCTCTAACACAATTTTTGTGGATTTAATTACTGATAGCATTTGATAGCAGCGCTGATCCTTGATATTTCTTTTCTACTGATTTCTGACATTGACGCGAATATTAGACATTGAAAGGAAACTACTTTATAAGGATTTAATCGCGTTGTATTGATATTATTTATTTCCCGACGTTTCGGAAATTAAATAATATCAGTACTACCCGTTTCGTTTAGTAATTTCAACATTAAGACGTCCAACACCTCAGTCTACCCGTGAGCCATGTATGCTATAAAGGATCCGTAAAGGATAAAATCCGTAAAAAGTAGGTACATTTCAATTTTTTTCTAATCAAAATACCTATTTCATAAAAAGAAAACCATCAGTAGCATCCATGTTACCGGTAGTAAAAAAAACTAAATCACGTGTCCGAGAATACGATATCCTACGCATTACGAAAATAGCATTTCTCCAACAGCTTAGTTTCATTAATTAGTGTTTGGTTACCTACTCACCAAAACCTACACCAGTAGTTAATAACCAATAATAAACTGTTCAAGATTTCTCCCAATCACTTCCTGATACGAACTTTATTAATAACTAATATCTACAGATATATTACGACCAGGACTGCGTCCCACGACACCACATATAATGTTTCGCGACAAACAAACAAATAAACCTAAAAGCTCTCCGCTCTCGTCTCGCACAAACTTTTTAACAGTCTCTGTGATAGCAAGTTGCTCTATTTCGGCGCTACTTTCAGTTGTTCGCAGCAATAGTTTGTTTATGACGGAGTAGACCAACTATGCATTCCAGTTCTGCCCAGTTTTAAGGGTCCGTGTTCATGGTCGAATATGTCATGTTCTGTTATATATGATGAAAATCTTGGCGAGTAATTGCCTTGTGTCGAGATATTGAATGCATGCTTCCGATAGTTGATTGACAATGCCTCCTTACTTTCCATTATTAATAACATGGTCATATCGCGATCTAGCTTAACTTTTCTGCTACAGTACCTTAAGTTGGTTTCCAAGTAATTATTAAACATTTTACTCTTGATTACGTTCTTCTCAGCAGTTTTAGATTTCCGGAGGTTTAACATTTTGCCATTTTTCAAGAGCTTTGATGACTGTCTATCAACATCTATAACGATGATTAGAACTAAATCGAATAATTCATTTCCATTCTTCCATATTATAATGTCCAACATTCGCAATTAGAATGTAAGCTTTACTGTCAAAAATCACCAATCACAACTCATTTCATCAGATTTGAATATCGAATCTGGTGAAATGAAGACAAACCTTTACCTCATTTGCGACGCCGAGTTTATCACCGCGGCATACTCGCCAGTGTAGATAACCCTTAAGCGTCATAATGTCGTGGTCGGGTCAAGGGGTAGTAAACAAAGTGATATTATATTACTTGCGCCGTTAAACTCAGTAACTGTTTTGATTAAAATTGTTCACTAAGATTTTAGTAATTGCTTTGAGTTATAGACTGAACCTGTCTCTACAGAAGGTCCGAGAGGAAATCACCAGGATATTCAGAAGATCTACTTTGAAAATAGTGTTCGTTGTATGTTTTCACGAAATGTATAACGTACTAGGTTCTACCCGCGACTTCGTCCGCGTAGCGTAGCCTATAGCCTTCCTCGATAAATGGGCTATCTGCCAACTAGAAGAATTTTTCAAATCGGACCAGTAGTTCCTGAGATAAGCGCGTTCAAGCAAGCAAACAAACAAACAAACAAACTCTTCAGCTTTATATATTAGTATAGATACAGAACTATAAAACATTCTACACACGATAATAAACTACTAATTAAACTAATAGGAACTATAACTATTTTTAGGTATAACAGAGGTTATAATATAAGAGTGGTTTTGTGAATTCACTCTGCCCGCACATAAAAATTTAAAACTTAAAATTTACTTACCATACCTCCTGTAGATCCTATCTCATTAGGGGCGAGCCTAATGTATGTGAACTCAATACAACTGTTTAACCTGGGAATCAAACACCAGGCCAGCCACTCACTTTTGCTTTTTAGTAAAAAAACTGTACTAATCGTAAATTCCTCGTAGTTTTGTAATACCACAACTCATTATTCAAATAGAACTTCATTAAACAACAAAAGTTTGAAATTCCAAAGTTTGTTGCAGTAAGTCTAAGCTAGGCCCCAACTTAACACCTAGCTCACATAGTTGTTGCTACTTTGTTAATTAATTAATTTATTTAAGAACATACATTTGATGGCTTAACATAGGTACCTACCTATATAACTACACTGGCTTAAAGGGATTTGGAGGTAATGGTTAAATCCTTTAGGCCTTGGCTTAAACGGGTGGAAGGTGAGGTGTTAGGCAACTTTTTCTGTTATTACTAGCTGTGGCACGTGGTGCTAATTACAGCTAACGGATCTTTGAACTGCTACTGAGAATTTAATAAAAATAACCCCAATAACACTTAGATCAACGTTGAAATGGAACCCTGGGCTACAAAGCTGAGGGAGCGACCAAAAATATAATGAGGATAAAAAATATAATGTTTTTGTTCTAAAAGGTTAATTCTTACGTAATATGAAAAAAGTCGTGATAGCCTAGTGATATGACCATTGGACTGCCAAATCAAAGGTCTCGAGTTCAAATCCAAGGCACGCACCTCTGACTTTTCGAAGTTATGTAAGACTATCGCCTAATCCCTCTCATAATGAGAGGAGACCCTTGCCCAGCAGTGAGACAAATAATGGGTTGATTATGTATGAAAAAATAAACATAATGCAATATTAAAAGACACGCTTCCCACACTCGTCATAAAAAATAGCGTAACAAACCGGCACAACATCTATTTACTGAGTCAGGACGGGTTGCCGAAAAACTGTGCGCCGAGGCCGAGTGCCCTCGTAGTGAGTGCGGCCCGACGTGAGCCGAATGCCGAACGCCGAGGAACTGATACCGCAAAAAATATTACGTCACGTTATAACGTGGTCAGCTTGAGGATATATATCATCAGAGCGTTTTTCTGTTACTTTGTTGAAGATTGTATAGATAGCAATATATTTAGGCTATAAGCATTGCGTTGTTCTTGTGATTCGAAATATGACTTTAGGATTTCTAGATACAATGTATGAAAACTACTCTTATACCATTGCTTATGTATATAAAAACATTTGATATATTCAAGGCTATGCTGTAAAAATATCTTAAAGGACTTAAAAAAATAACAATAACATACCTATAATAATATTTGTGCCCATCTCTTTTTGCTTAAATCTGGAAACCTTTGCGAGATGGAGAGATAAACAGCCAAGACTATAATTATTCATACATACTCAGACCCCTATACTGAGAAGAGAAGTTACCAGACAATTCCTAACGCTCTATTAAATTATTCAATTGATGAATGTCAATCGCTAACTTCTTCATGGTTTTTGAAAAAGGCTGATGCAAAAAGGTTTTACTAAATGCTAATGCTAAAGACTAAAACAGAATACTAAATGTCTTGGAAGCAGTAAAATGGTATTGTATTGTTGATCCTCGTATTTTAAGGTTTGCCGGTTGGAGATTGGCTAAGAACACAAAACTTCCTCTCCACATGCTCCGAAGAAACAAAGAAATCAACAAAACTCAGCACGCTTGTTCGTAGGATCTTAGGATCTACCTGACTGGCCCTCTCATGTGAGACCGGTTCCTAACAGTTTTACTGTTTTCCTTCGTATGTATGTGAGAGCCAGAACTCGAAATGGTATTTACTTAAATTGTGTGCTCCATTTTAGATCGTATTTGTGCTTTTTGTCAAACTCAATGAAGCCAATATTAAAAAATAAAGTTAGAAACTGCGAACCATTTTATCGAACACCACTCAAATAAAATTAAATGAGACAATTGGGCACACACAGCTGTAGTCAGGTCAAACGTAGAACATTGGATTCATAAAAAAGTTGTAGACTGTATACATACATACATACATATTCTACATTTATTACAATATGTTTGTGACTAGTATTTAGCTCCCGGCACTGGGTGTGCGTGCATTGCTTGAGTGTTGTTTTTATTTTCTGCATAGTTCCCTATTTACGTTTATTTTTATATACTCCTCATCTGCTATCGTTTTAGCATGGCACATAGTGATTTTATTATTATTTATATTTCATAATCAACTTATTTACTGTTCCATTGTTGGGCACGGCTCCCCTCTCTGAATTAAAATTCGCCGTAAATTAATTCTGATTAGCCGGTACGTCGATACGAGATCTCTTATCCGCTTCCTGTTTTTCAACTCTCTCTATTTTACATATGGGCTATACACACATAAACGCTAAAATATAATATGTATTTATATAACCCGTTTAACTGTCTCATATTATGAACCAACGGCGACAGTAGCTCGAAATTATTCCTAAAGGACATTTTTATGATGCTACAAATTTGATCATAAAACTGTGCCGAATATACATACTGCTATAATATAATATACCTATAACTATATCCGTTTTTTGTATAAATAATCATAGTATGAGGTCATGTTTGATATTGATATTACCTAATAATATTATTCAGATTTCTAATCAGCAAAAAGTAACAAAATTTGACACAATAATTAATTTTACATACATAAAACATAAAACATACCATCACGCCTGTATTCCCCGAAGGGTTAGGCAGAGGCGTACTAATGTACACCCACAGTTCGCCGGTATGTTTAGGTCCCATGTAATAGGGGGCGAGCCTATTGCCATTAACCGGGCACAAATTCCTAACTCCGAGCTGCTACTGGGAATTTCATCGAAAAACCCAATAACACTTTGCTCGACCTGGGAATCGAATCCAAGACCTCTAGCGTAGCGGTCGCACTTGAAACTATTAGACTAACGAGGCAGCTATATACATATAAAACGTTAAAATATATGTATATAACCCGTATATCTGTCCCATATTATGAACCTCGAAAGCTCGAGTAGCTCGAAATTATACTTAAAGGACATTTTTATGATGCTAAAATTTGATCATAAAACTGTGCAGAATAAACATACGGCTATAGGTATATATATATAACTATATCCGTTTGTTTTTGTATAAATAATCATAGTTGATCGTGTTTGATTTTGATATTATCTACATAATATTATTCAGATTTCTAATCAGCAAAATTTGACACAATAATTAATTTTATTCATTAAAAACTAACTTAGAACTTCTGCACCGTCAGCCGTCTCTTTTCCATACAAAGTTTGTAAAGGCTCATTCACAATTCTATTTAAAGTGCTATTAATGTTGATATTCTGTTATTCTGAGATGGTTACACAAATGTATGTCAGGAGTCCGTCACGATCTTGACAAATTTCGGTTTATAATGTTTATAATACAATCTACATATAAATGAGGCCAATTTTTTTAGAAGCCCACGTAAATCATAGATCATAACGATCAGATCCATTTTCTAATTGGACGGTAGCGTCTCTATGTCAGCCGTTTGCAGGCTACCGCTCATAGTCTGAATATCTAACGCACTCTGCTACTTATTCTTCTTAAATGGATGTTAAAATATCTGTTTCTCTTCAGTTAATTTAATTGTCAATTCTATTCATAGGTATACATATCTATGTCCTCTGTGAAAGGCCCTTAAGGTCAAGTAATTTAATCTCAGCGCTGGGTCAAAGTAAAGCAGGAGGTACCAGCATGTACCACAAACACAAATTAACTTTGCTTAACATAATATAACCTAACTTAATTGAGTTATGCTCCACTTATGCGAAGGCTCAAGTTATGTCAAACACTGACAGTATTTAAAAAAATCCAGTGTAAGTTGATCCTTCTCTGAAATTAAGAAATTTATTTTTTAATTTTATTTCTTTGAGAAATTATGTTGTATAATTATTTTGCTACTTGACATGTTATTTTTAAAAGATCAGATTTTTATCAAAAATAAAGTAGGTATCTCCTCGAATCTTTTGTAAAAAAAAAAAAAAATCCCGATATGGTAGGAATTCGGGACAGTTGCGGAACAAATGTTTGTAGATAAATTAATAGCTAGGTATATTGGGGATTGGAATTCTCTTACTTCGGGCGGATATTATGAGCAACTATAATTAGCAACGTCCACTAGATCAATATTTATTACCAACAGGATACATAGCTACTTACAATCGTGATCAATTTTTTTGTGATGGTATCAGAAATAAGGGCATTTAATTAATTATATGCGTGTGTATGAGAAGATGCATGAATGTGGCAGAAGAAAAATAATGCAAAAATCGTAACGGTCGATATTTTCTTAGAAAAAAAGCGTGAGTTTTATGATTAAAGAATAAAAGTAACGGTTGCACGACGAATTAAAAAAGCGAATAAAATATTTGTAATAATCTTTTTATCACATTCTTTTTTGCTTTTTGATGCTAAAATTTATTTTTCTGATGTAAAAATTCGAAAGTTTTGTACGTATTAGTATTTTACTATGCGAAGACAGGTTCTGTTTATAATAATCTTGTAACTAACTAAAAACTTCAGAGATTTTCAAGAAGTTCGCAAACATTTAATTAACTTATCCCTGAATTAATGAAATTCGTCCCCAATTAGCGACGTCTCATTATCCTGTAGTTTCAAACATGTCTGCGTTAATTGAATATCATTACAGAGACTTCAAACTTACTTCATATTTTAATTTTTCAAGGAAAAAAAGACGCTATTAGAAGACTCACGAGTCTATCTGCATAGGTGTATGTGTGTGTGTACATACACATTTGACAACAGTATGTAACACACACACACACACGTGTGTTACATAATGTTGTCTAATGTGTTTGTGGTATCTTATCATTGTAAGAGAAGCACATTATGTCGTCCTAAAACATATTTATACTAAACATATCAGTATTTCAGGTTGATCAAGACTATGTGAGCGTAGTTAGGAAAATGCTAGGATTATGATGATCCTTTTGGGGGTTTAATAACGTTTATTCAAGCCTGCCGGATTGAATTAATGGGATTAACAAGTTGAACGGAACAGATTCACACTCGCGACCTTTCCGCTCCGCCGTCCGTGACACTCGTCCTATATCTGACACTAACTTTGTAGCTCTACGACACCTTAACAAGAATAAAACCGAAGGAACACTATAATAACACGTGAAATCGGGAACTGGTGAAAGCAAGGGTAAGAGTTTAAACATCCATTGCAGCATAATTATTAACAAGCGGAACTTGATGAGCGTTCTTTATATGAATTTTATCTTTTTAATATTCTAAATACAAATAGTGAGGATTATCTAAGAAACCAATTGCTAAGCGACTATCCATTTCATGTCCCTACTTGTAGAATGGCAACAGCATACACATTAAACCTTATTTTTTAATGAATTATCGCTATTCTATAGTTTCTGCAAATAGATGCTTGACCGAATCTAAAACGATTGTACCATAGGAAAGACAGAGCATTTCAATCCCCACAAAAAACATTAAAAGCTTATAATATCTTGAAACTATATTAGTGGATTTCAATAGTTTTTTCATTAAAATAATTATATCTAATAACACTATTCAATAGGATAGTTATTTTTCATAAATAAAATAACAGTCCACTACCACGTATGCAGTGAGAAACAACATTTCTCAGCTTTTCTTGTTTTGTGGGACTTCTGCTGCTATATCGCTCCTTGTACGTCAACTCCTCATGAATTTCAACATGCATTAGCATCGCGGAGGTGGCTACATGTTCAGAATATGTTACAACACTTCTCTCATGTTCTGTATTAGTGGAATTACTCCTGACCACCTTCCTAGGAATTTCCTGAATGAAAACCTTTGGTATTAAGTAAGTTTTGGTAAGCAGTCATTACGTCACCTGGCTTATTCTTATAATAAGCTTGGGCTTATAATATATACTTAATTTGATCATAGCAATAATATCATAAATACGATGATAGTATTTTTTTGTATAAAGTTATTTTACCTAGTGGGTAGGACTAGCAGTGGCTTAGTGGTCATAACATATAATCAACCCATATACTGTTCCACTGCTGGGCACGGGTCTCCACTCACAATGAGAGGGATTAGGCTATAGTCCACCACGCTAGCCTAATGCGGGTTGGCAGACTTCACACGCCGTCGAGAAAATCTCTCAGGTATGCAGGTTTCCTCACGATGTTTTCCTTCACCGTTGTAAGCGAGTGATAATTAATTATTAATACGCACATGATTACGAAAAGTCAGAGGTGTGTGCTTTGGGTTCGAACTCGAGACCTACGGTATGGCAGTGGTCATAAGGTCTGGTGTATTTCATCTGAAGACGCAAGTTCGAATCCTACCCACAGTCGAATTTTTCCTTCACTAAAATATACTTTACGGTGAAAGTACGTTCTAAAACTATCAAATTTAACAAATCCTTTGGAATCAATTCATATTTATCATCGATGGTATAGTAAATTCTCAGCATGGATCAATGGCGATCATTTTAGGCCAGGTGGATATTGTTTGTAACAAAACGCATATTCACAAATAGCTTTTGACTGCGGCTTCGCTCTCGTGAAGCTATATTAGGATTAGAAATGGATTCCTGAAGAAGAGAAACGACCGACCAACTTTCTTGCATAGTTTTATCATCAGTTATAAATAATTCTGTCAATGACTCAATCTTATAATATAAATATGTTATTATATAAATTATAGTGGACACGCATTCATACACACACTTCGCGTAACTACAAAATCAATAGTAGTTACCTAGCTCAGTTCGCGAAGAGTCTCTATTTTATTGGCTCCCCTTTATATCTTCCAAACAAACAAACTAACTTCACGGATCAACATCCTCCCAAACTTCTAATAAGGTCTGCCGTTCCACTTTTTTATCGCCGAAGATATCCGAAGAATGCCGAGTGGCCCCGAAGATACAATCTTTAGTAAGACATTTCTCGAACTATCCGTAAAAACTTCAACAGACGACAAAGGGAATCCGTAAGGCTTTTGTTTCGTAAACAATCTAATTAGTGTTGCGAAAAGGCACCCGATACAGTTAGTGATGGACCTTTGAGTCCGGGTTTCTGGGATTCTCGTATTTTTATGTTCATAAGTGGGAAATGTCTAGAGATCATTATGCAGTTAAAATGTAGAGCAATATCTATATCTATACTAATATATAAAGCTGAAGAGTTTGTTTGTTTGTTTGCTTGAACGCGCTAATCTCAGGAACTACTGGTCGGATTTGAAAAATTCTTTCAGTGTTAGATAGCCCATTTATTGAGGAAGGCTATAGGCTATATATCATCACGCTACGCGGACGAAGTCGTGGGCAGAAGCTATCTGAATTATATGGTACTAGCTTCCGCCCGCGTCTTCGTCCGCGTGGAATTGTTACTTAGTCTTAGCGTGATGATATATAGCCTATAGCCTTCCTCAATAAATGGGCTGTCTAACACAAAAATAATATTTTCAAATCAGTAGTTCCCGAGATTACCGCGTTCAAGCAAACAAACAAACAAACTCTTCAGCTTTATATATTAGTAAAGATATATATAATTAGTAATATAAGTAATTAGTATAGATATAGATTAGTATAGATAAGAACAGTCTTAGCAACTTTGAGTTCTATATCACAATAAAAGGCGTATCACCCATGCTACTTAAATCCAAGTTTAAGAATTTATTACCCCACAACAAAATACATCAATGCATCTACGTCTGTTTGTAATAACATATTCGGAAACCGCAAGTTCGGTTACCTGTATCTAATTGCAATATCTTGAATTAAACTACGCACAGTCTCCGAAATTTGTTATAATAATATTACTGCAAATTGCTGGCATAATATCAACAAAGCTCTACAAATCTATTGGTCACTCGAACAACCATTCTAAATCAATGCTCTATTGAATAAGCCTTCTAATTATTCAGACACAGTATCCAGCAAAAATACCCGACATTTCTTTAGTAAAACAAACAAATAGAAGAAAAACCGGGAAATGCTCTTGTTAGTGTCGAGCTTAACAAAACAAAGGAAAATTCTGCATAATCCCGCATTTAATTTCGAATCTCGTAACGTTAACATCACTAGTAGTAGACACAATTAAAAAAAATGGTAGGACATCTGCAGGCGAGTTGTCGGGATCAAAAAGACAATGAATGCTGAAGTCTAATGAATGAGATTGATCTTATCTAGCAAGGGTCTTAGTTCATTAATTCGTTCGTTAGTTGGTCTTCTTCGGTCCTTCAGTGTGACTTTGTTGGGGTTGTTTTCGGTTTTATGGAAATTATTGCAGTTCTTATTATAAAGTTTTAGGGTGGTGGGGTGTATTTTGAATGTAATCGGAAGGAGGGCAAACAAGATTTTTATAAAAAGATAACATTTTCTGAAGATTTACTTTTAGATTGTGTTTGTTAAAAGTTAAAATACTAAAATGCGCTCTGCTCAGAGGAAATTTTACTGTCGCAAAATTATTTGTCATTATTTAATTTTCATAAAAAAAAAAATTGTGTGCAAGAATCGTAGTAAGTGGCTGTCTATAGTTTCTGCCTACCCCTATGGGAAAAAGGCGTGAATGTATGTATATCTGTACAATTTTATTGGTCCACAATTGAGCATGGCTCTCATGATTAGATTGAAATGCGTAAAACATTAAAAAAAATACTTTATTTTTTTATTTGAATCAATATGGTTACTTTTAGAAAGACTAATATGAGTATTATTGCAACTGAGGAAATTCATGATTCACCTCATGATTAGAACATTGCAGATAATGGTTAGGTAATAGAGCGGACAAATGCTGCAATCAATAACATTCATGACTACTTACACACTATGATGTACGAGTCCATAAATATTGAATAACGACCTACTTACACTGTTATGTTCTGAATTCATTCCACTAAGTGGTTTATGCCACTAACATTATCATATCACATAAACACCCGCTAGTGAATATTCTACCCCTTACACAGTATTTTTAAGTAGTTCCAACTCTGAGCTGCGAATGGTCACTGGTAGCGGATTTTTTAATGCACCACACGTGAATATTGGTACCGAAGTCATTATAGCTCAATGGCTGAGATAATCTCAGTCATTGAGCTATAATAACTAACTCGGCAAAGATCGAGAGAAATATATTTCTTTGCCTTTTGGACAGGATCATACTACACGCTTCATTTAGTTTAGACGTTAAAATAAACAATGAGTCATTGAGTGATAAAAAAAAATGTGCTTTTCGAATTTTATGAATTCAGTTACGATATTCAAATCCGTCCGTTCCCTGCTTAACTTACATTTGGTTTTATATCTTGTTGATTTGATTTGACAAAACAGAGCACTCATAAAATTATGTACTCATCATTTTTTGACATGATCATACTGGCAAACTGCGGTCTAGTACACCGGATGCGGGATGGATGTAATTAATTATAAAAAACATTGAATCATTTTTTTACAGCGGCTAGTAAGGTTGCCACACAATTTTCATTGATATCCTTCGTGTAACACTCGCTAAATACAAAATCACAGAACATTATTGAACAGAATTACTTGTTTGTAAGTAATATTATATAGTCAAGCATGCTACGATTTTACGTAATTTAGCATTTCACAGCGTGAAATTGCTTGAAATCAAAACCCCAGACTTGAAAATTTAGATAGGCTATACTAGGTTCAGTCATAGTGCCAGCCGAGACAAAGAACTAAATTGTACTAAAACTTGAAATACCGTGGCCATATTCAAATATGAATTTGGTAATAAAGCCCAACATCTATTTGATAACAAATTGAATTAGTTTCATCGCTCGTTAGGGACTAGTGCTAAATGAAATCGACTATGATGACGGCTCAACTTCGGCTCAAAATATAATTGAAAGGTTTATTTAAATGTTCAGTTAATTTTAGTATTCTCTCCCTTGGGGTTAAAAGTGAAATATTGATTTTTAGAATACACGAAGTTTTTTTAGTTGATAATAAAATAGTTTTTTCCTGATTTGTTATTATTATTTTAGGAGTAAGCCTGTTACTATTATAAACCGGGTATTCTCTCTTACTCCGAACTGCAACTGAGAAATTTCTAAAAGAAAAATAATTAATAAAATGTTTTTGATCTGGGAATACTGGACCTTACGTTCTGCAACCGAGTTTGCGACGACTAGAGATGAAATAGCCAAAACAAAATCTGAATGCTGTGTTTTTTAATATTTGTTCCATTTGAAAATCGAACCCAAGACCCAGTTACACGAAAGCCCTAATCTATAATTATTAGAAACATTCACACACTATTATTTCAATTCCAAAATGCAAACATCTTCACAAAATAATAGCAGAGCTACCAGGAAAGCATACATCTCAGAGAGTGTCGCGCTCGGGAAACACTTATAATTACATTCCTCACCCCGGCCCAAAGCTCGTCTCAAATTGCGATTCACAAAACATTATGGTGTCTGCCCACTATATCGTAATATCACACAGAGAAGAACGAACACTTCAACAATTATACGTAGAATTATTCATTACTGTAACTTTTACTGAGTTTTGGGAATCTTTGTCTATTCCATTAAAATATGAATAGAGCATCAATGTCATCTCGGATTCACCACTGTCTCTATATTCGCTTTGTTTTCTTCCCCTTGAAAACCACATTGAATGACCTATGATAAATTGGCTTATCTGGATTCCTTAACAAGCCTACCTAAGCTACGTAATCTAATAATAATACTCACAACAATACTCGTAGTTCTAGCGTAGGTACACTGTGTTGGACGGATTCCTTTACGATCGCGAGGGTTGATGCATCATTTACATGGAATGGGAAACAAACAGACAATCAGTACGAAATACTTAACACAGAAATTACTAAACATAATTTTTGATTGCAACTATTGCGATGATAATCAATGTTTGACGATTATTCGCAAATATTAATTCACCTGGTACGTAGATAATAAATAACTACAAATTCAGTTTAAATATTCCATGGGTGACCATGCTTAGGACATCGAGATCTCTTGGGAGAGAGTTCTTCGTGTAAGTTTTACCGTGGGAGAACCATGCTTCGGAACGAATGTACCGGCTTGACCAGAGTGATAGCACGGCCTCATAAAAAAACGGCGTGAAACAACGCTTACGTTGTGTTTTGTTAAGTGAGTGAGGGTGCCGAGAGGTCCAAACCCTTTTACGGCCAGCAATGCACGACTCTTCTGGAGTTTGGGGCGGCCATGCTTACCTTCAGACGATTCAACTGGTCGTTGGCCCCCTATCCCATAAAAAAAAGTTTAGGCGGAAAATGCAAAGTGCACATTGTCACTTTTATATTTTTTCCCAACAACTTTTTATTAATTAACTGCCTCGTTGGTCTAGTGCGACCGCTACGCTCGAGGTCTTGGGTTCGATTCCCAGGTTGAGCAGTGTTATTGGGTTTTTCTATGAAATTCTCAGTAGCAGCTAGGAGGTTGGAATTTGTGCCCGGTTAATGGTAATAAGCTCGCCTCCTATTACATGGGACCTAAACATACCGGCGAACTGTGGGTGTACCTTAGTACACCTCTGCCTAACCCTTCGGGGAATACAGGCGTGATGGTATGTATGTATGTCTAATTATTGTGGATAATGAACCATTAGCGTGTACAAGTGTAGGCAAAAGCCATAAAAATAAATTGAATATCGTGACTATTTGTGTTCTCTCCTAAACTGCATTGAAGCCTCAGTAGCATTTCCACCATTTTACTGGGGCAACTGATATGTTACAAAAATTTTTACTGGGGATATGTTACAAAAAAGACTTGATTTAAAAGTCTATGCTACCAGGCCATAAAGTTACCAAAATACTGGGGCTTGAAGACCACGCCAATCCAGGTTGTCACATTAACACCTATTTGCAATCATTAGTCGTAGTCAGATGCTCGAAAACTCTGACAACCATTTTATCCTTAACATATTCGGTACTATGTTGCGGTGGTCTGATAGCACTTATTTCGTGTAAAATACTGATATTCAGCCGCATCTGGTCAGACTAGAAACCGACAGCAATATAATTGAGAAAGGGCTACGAGGATGGATAAGGGTACCTACGAGGAAGTTTCGAAGGCTGGTTATAAGCAATGCCTTGTTTTCTATTGCATATGGAATACAGATAAATATACTAGCAAACTGCGGATGTACAATAGTACACCCCTGCTTAACTTTTCTTGGGTTACAAGCGCATATTATATGTTTGCTTACATAAGTCGTGTTCAGTTAATTAGGCAAGTTGCGAAGTTTTTCGCGGCTCAGATCTTACGCCAGTGAGCAGGTATGCGCGGCGTTCGTTAGTTTTAATTAACCTTAGCGAACACACGTTGAATTTATACGTAGAACATTTGAAGGTGATGCGAGAAATAACTTCATTTAAGAAGGTTAAGGGTCCGGCGGACCGAATTGACTTTACACTGACTGAATTATAAACGTAATACAAAAATCAATCGTAATTCAAAGAAAATAAAATGAAATACTTGAATGAAAATGAAAAACTTAATGAAAATGAAAATAAAATGAAATGAAATAAGCGGCGGTAGCCTAATGGCGTCGGACTTGCGATCATGTGGTTGCCGGTTCGAAACCCACCCATTGCACTACCGACGTGAACTCACTCGTAACACAAGTATTTAGCTTAGCACGAGGGGTTAACAAGAATACTAGTAATATGCAACACACATGGCTAGTAAGCTTTTTAAAAATAAAATATTCATCCGTAACTGTTTAAGCTGTTATCCAAAACTAATATAGTTGGAAAAAGCTAGGATAATCGATTAACCTAAATGCGTTATATTGACATTATACTAAAGTCAACATTTTTATTAGTTCGGCGTAACTACATATACAATAAGTACACCGGTGCTCATTAATATATTATATCTAATCTATTTTCATACTCAAAATAAACACAAAATTACTTGGACGCAATGTTGTAAAGCATTGACGGCCTATAATAATTCAATCAATTTCAGTATTTCGCGAACAATACCCAACTTATTAATAATTTACTGCGCATGACAGTTACACCGTTAAACAAGGAATTAATTTAATCGGAGCTTAAATATCATTAAGCATTCGCCTGGTTTCTAATCGATTCCCGAAAACAATCGTTGTACAAAGGCATCAAATTAATCGTTATAATTTAGATTTGTACATAATAACCGCGCGAATTACTTGCGGCCCGTCAATCTGAATATTTTGTGTCAGAGAAGTAAAGGGTTGTTTAGACTAGCAAGTTTACAAAGTACCTACATTTATCATGACGATATTAAATGAATGGTAAAAGACAGAACTCTGCTACTATGCAAAAAAACAACTTTCAAAAAGCTCAAAACTTGTAGAACATTTTCCAATTGTTATTAACTCTAGGTATTGCATGATTAAGACTATACTTCTTAAAGCCATCAGTAATACTACAGTTAATACTCTTTTCAAACGAACCTCGCATGTTCTAAACGGACCTTAACAGCCGATGAATTAAATTTAGCAATTCGTTTCGCTTCTCTTCGCTCGGAGTTCGCTTGATTGATTTAAAGGTCGTTATCGAAAACTTTGCGCGCAACAATTCCAATTTTAGTGTAAGTAGTATTAATACCATAATTAGAGAACGTTTTTTTTTTAAAGCTTACTAGCAATGTGGATCGCACATTACTAGTATTCTTGTTAACCCCTCGTGCTAAGCTAAAATGCTTGTGTTACGAGTGGGTTTACGTCGGTAGTGCAATGGGTGGGTTTCGAACCGGCAACCACATGATTGCAAGTCCGGCGCCCTAGCCATTAGGCTACCGCCGCTTCAAAAGTTTAGGTATTAAGTTTGTTATTATCAAACGTGGTTATTTAAATTACTCAATTGGTGAAGCTACTGAGGGTGAGATTTTAGATTCGATTCCCAGAATCAACCTAGGACAATTCCTAGGTTGATTCTGGGAATCGAATCTAAAATCTTAGGCTTAGGCTTAGGTTTAGGCTTAGGCACAGATCTTAGGCTCAATAGCCTAAGATCTGTGCAAAACATATTTTTTCGAATTGGTGCTGCTATTATTATAATTATATATATCTAACCCGGTCCCTCCCTCCAAGTGAAGAGAGTCTTAGTACAGATCCTGTAAATATTTAGGCTGTAAAAAGGCTAAAGGCCAAAGCTATTTATTAATATGATCTCCAAAGAGTAGTTATTTCCTCTTTGGAAGCAATTACTTATTTTAGCATAAAAAACATTAACAGCAATTTTTTGAGACTCATTTAATAATCAGAGAAACAAGAGACATACTAGTCATACGCATTTTATGAGTCTACCCGTGACCATGGATGCTGTAAAGGATGCGAAACGTCGGGAATAATATAATATCAATACAACATGGTATTATTTTTATGATGAGAAAGAATATTATGGATTAATGGAGAGTCGAGCTTGAAAGCCAAAGATTTGGGAACTGATTAACAGTTTTAGACATTAGCACATATTTTCTGAAAAGTCCATTTTTATATTTTCCAGACCACCTTAACAACTGCAAAAACCAAAAGCGAATTAGCTTCTGTAGTTATTGGCTATTCTGTGCTTTTGAAAACAGGTTCCGAGCGCGTGTATCACGCTCATGGCCGGCAGTATTTGCACGGCGGCCACCGTCACCGCTCCGACGCAGTTAATGAACGAGTGTCAACTTAATTATCAGCTCAATATTACAAACTGTGGGACTTAGTACACATAATTCACTGAAATTCAATCGGGCTACATTTTGATGTTGGGTTAATGATCTCTTTGACCTTGTTTTCAACCAGGCATCTATCTAGAAATTCTAGAGGTATTTTTTAATTCCAACAATGGACAAATTCTACTTGTAATTTTTAATAAAAAAATGATGAATGGAGATATTATTTCTAGTGGAGGCCAGACCCGGTCCAGGTCTAAGCAGCAAGCTATATTGGTTCTTCTACTTCTTATCTATCTCTATCTTAATGCTGTATTTCCGGTCTGTGAATAGAAGTCCAGCTAATCTAAAAAGGCCGTTTTTGCTGAGTTATGATATCCTGTACAAAGTTTAGTTTTAGTTAAGAAATATAAATATGAGTTCATTTCAGAAGAATTGCGGTCTCTCGGAAGATTTTTTTGCAGTAGAGCATTGGATATGTAACACTGTAGCAGTCACTAATTTCTAAATTTCACTAAAGAAGTAAGCGAGTAAATCAAATGTGAAACAGGTTAATTGGAAATAAACAATGATAATACGGCAACGTGATCGGCCCAGACGGAGGTGGCGTGATGAATTAGACTCTTACGATAGAAGGGAAGGGAGGCGTACGAAAAGAACTAGAAAAAAAAATCATATCCATTCACGTTGACCGCAAAACACGAAACTATTTGTCAAACATTGCAGCTGACTTGTGTACAAACACGCTCACTGATTCGAGCTCATTAGTCTAACCACTTTAATTATGTTTGGTTGTTGAAACCGGTGCGGTCGCTGTTGTCAGGTCAATCGAATTGAGGACGTCAGGAGTTAGTTGTACTGGAATGCAGTTCAAATATACTTCTTTATAATTTAGGATCTCTCTATTCTCTTTATAAAGGTCCATTTTCGTCTTGCCCTTGTCCTGAGGTCTCACTTAAGGAAGAGGTTAAATTATACTTTTTCTGCAAGTCTTCACAATTCAAATAGACTTTTCCTACCAGAACATCATAAAACGCTTGGTATAAACCTAAACATTTTTGTACGAGACGCATTTTTACGTCCAGTATATAAAAAGGTTGTATTGTGGGAGTTGTAAAACAGGAACAAACGATGAGGGAATCTTTCATATTTTTTGTGTGCGATGACCTTGAAAGGGTCTTAAAAAAACCCCTATACCGGAGTTATTTATATTAATACTTTAGGAAGCTATTTTATCATTTTTTTTTACGAAAGATGATAGGGCTTGTTCTTTTTGCAAGAGTGACTACCTCTTGAATTGATGTATGTACTACCGGCTGTATTATGCATTCTTAATGTTTTTGATGTAACAAATTGCGTTATTGCCTTCAAAAAAAAATATTGATCTAAAACTTTTACGGTGCGAAAATGTTCTAATTATCAGTATAAAAAGAATAAGGAAAAGCTATGGAGTTGATTTGAGTAAGTATCTATGTGCAGAAGTTTTTTATAAACCAGTGAACGTCTGCTAATTGGCTATGAGGGGTACCTTTGTAGTGGATGCTCAGTAGAGCGGCAAATTAAGCTGAACAAAAAAAGAAATAAACGCAGGAACGTAGAAAAAGTTATTTCTGGTCAGGAAATGAAACATAACTGAGTAAAATAATAATCTTTTACTGTTTTCCAAGGAATATCTAAACAATAATAGAGTCTAAGTTAGAGAAGAGTTTTATGAATAAAATATCAGGCCGGTAATAATAATCAGGCCTAGTATATAGGATTTTTTATAAAATTATGTTTTTATTGACGTGAATGCGTTTGACCCTAGGTTAGAAAGAGCACGCACTACAGGTGAACTCTCTCGTGCTCGGATTCTTCCATACATACGAAGGAATACAACAAAACTGTTTTGCACTGGTTTTACATGTGAGGGTAGCTGGCGAGGTGCGGGCGGATCACTGGATCCTACCACATTGCATGCTGTGTTTGGTTGCTTTTACAAGACGCGTCTCTTTCAAATGTGTGGAAAGGAAATTTTATATATATAGCCTTCCTTCCTTAGATATTTTAAATCACAGACCATTTGATCAAAAACCAATGTTTCAAACCTCAGAAACTTGAAACGGAAACAATATTTATGTTTCATCTGCAATCAAGGAAGTTTCCTTGATCTTACCAGAACTTTAATTGAAATTCAATTATTATCGATTCTGAAGTTATTCTTCTTGTGTGTTTTCAAGTTTAACCGTCAGTTAAAAAGTGGGTACTATAGTTGTAGACAGGTGATCAGCTCATATTTACTCATGAGAAGGATTATATCGGACCTACTGATGGCAAACTTGATTGAAGATGAAAGGACTGGTTATCTTTATTCTTCCACTATCTAGTTCAATAGTAGGAATACCAGGTATGTTGTACTAAGGTATGTTTTCTACTGAGGGTTCTAGGATGAACTTATGACTGTATCCTACAGCGTTCCCATATGCTGGTGGTGGCCACCGGGCTGGTTTAAGTAGGCACGGATCCAATACTCTTATCCCCGAAGACCGGCCACCAAAGAAAGAGCTCAAATGCCCTTAATATCAGCAAAAATTAAATCAGTCTCTTTTACTCATCAACAATTTTACACATTTCTTTATCTGTATACACGCCTGAAGTTGCCAAACGATCGCTATCACCTTAATTTAACCCTTCCACAGCTATCACACTGTGACCTCTACCCCCGGATCACCGGAACACATAAATCTCCCCGTCGGGGTATAAATTTGTTTTTTTTTTTCATTACCATCCCCGTACATTTCAATACCGGGTCGTGCCGGGCCACGGCTAATTTATGGCATTCAGTTTGTCGGCAAAAAACGGTTAATTACTTAAAGGGATGGTGTGGAAACTTAGGTCTGTTGACACAATATTTTGGTAGTGGACCGCCTGGTTCTCATCAGCTCTTAGCTGGACCCGGAACTCCTCTCGAAGAACGGAGCTGACCTAATAATATATTGAGCGATATGTTTGCGCTGAGTTTGAGTTTCTCATTTCAGAAATTACTGTAAAGATTTTTTATACGACCATTTTATGTTCACCAATAGTTACGTTTATAGGCTACTTATGAACATAACCGAAGCGAAGCAAGGGAGGTTACTAGTATGAAATCAATTAAAACACGACATTAGTCCTTCTATAAAACAGTTGATCTAGTAAAATCATCAAACTTGGACTATGCGAAGAACCACGTAATTCAAATTCAGTAAGTACCTACTGCGACGTATAAAAGCCTTTAACACAAATGACATTGGTA
This sequence comes from Acronicta leporina, assembly GCA_947256265.1. Taxonomy (NCBI): domain Eukaryota; kingdom Metazoa; phylum Arthropoda; class Insecta; order Lepidoptera; family Noctuidae; genus Acronicta; species Acronicta leporina. The sequence continues at coordinate 10,185,403 of OX366536.1, read as the reverse complement.
ATACGAGTCTTCTAAACAAAGATAAAAACTTGCCGTCCAGACTTTTCACTTTGAATTAATTATTCTAGTCACGCGTACCAATTAACGAGATTATCTCCTGTCTCCCTCATCACTACCATACAGTTCGACTTTTTCGTAAAACTTCTTCATCAAAATCCATTGAACGCTCGCTTGGCGGAAAGCGGAGCGAGGTGCAATAAAAACAAGAAAGCGAGGAGAAATAATGGCAAAGAAACGAATGGAGCGAGAATATCTGAGTAATTGTTGCATGGAAAGATCTCTAACGAGCACCTCGGGTAATAAAAAGGTTTGTGGGGCCACGAGGCAGGCGACTTGAATCAGCTAAGGGTGGTTTTATGTATTTTTGTTTTGTTGGTTTATAATAATGGGACATTGAGACTGGAGAAATTAAGCCGGTCCCTTTTGTTCTTATTACTTTTGGCCGTATTCTTGCTAAATGAGCTGAAAGAAATACCGTTTTGCTAGTGCAGCAGTCTTGTTGCGTATAAGTTATGGATAGATAGTAATTTATGTCAGATTATCTAAATTATGTACGTGATTAGGTGCGGGTGGGTGCCTACTATGAAAATCGAACGTTGAAGTTTTGAGTCGAAACAGCAATGCATAAAAATCTTACGAATTGACTATAAGTACAAATCAAACAATCAACAAATAGTTCAGAGTCAGCTTCAAGCTAATCTAAACGCGAAAGTTAAATCTATCGCCGTGTTTGAAGCTCATCGTGGTAAAAAGTAGGTACCAACAAAGGTATTTCGTCGCTGATTTTATGGCCGCTAAACAAAAAATATTAAATCCTGCAAATAAAAATGGCGCCGGTTTATGAAAATAAAATGCGCTTGATTCATTATCGGGCGCACTTGTGTGGCTCATTTATTAATCTCCCTAGAGAGGTGAGAGCGTAGGAGTGGCGGAACTCGGGATATATTGACGAATCCCGGACTTTTGAAGTAAATTTTAATATAAGTTCCGTTTTAATTACGTTGGTTGGTTTTCATGTTCTAACTGGCTAATGAAATGATGCAAAAGAATTAGTAATTTCTTTGAATCACTAAGGTAGCAATAATGTAAACGTAAAGCGTAATTGTTGAAGAGAGCTGAATAGCCGGGGCGTAAAATCACAGTTTGAATTCCTAAGTAATTTTTATTAAAGTTAATTGTGCGGCTATAGTGTCACTGCTACTGTTGGTGATCTATTGTTATCGTTATTCGATCAGTTAGCGTTCATCGCAGAACCTTGCGGGTTTTATAAACTACAGGATTTGCTGAGGACTTTAGTCTGACTATAAACAGAAAGTTATTTAGTTAAGGAAAATTTCAACTCGCAGGCAGGATTCGAACCTGCGTCTTCTGGCTAGGTACGCCAGACGCTATGACCACTAAGCCACCGCGAGTCCCTCCTGCCATGTCGAAATTTGCCTTCACATTCTGAACTTACGTATTAAAGGTGACGTCAGTAACATCTATTGAAAGTTTAACTGTTTTAAAAGTTTAACTTAGAAACAATAATATATTTATAATACCTACAATAATATTATTATTAATCATTCATCATAATTTATTTAAAAGTTAAATATAATTATTGTATACTCTGAAAATGTATTGAAAATATATTTCGTTTGATTGGCTTATCGCTTATAATTCTCTTTTATGGTAACAATGCAGGAGTGCAAATAAAAAGTTATAAATTGTGTTAAACCTTTAATTACATTGATAGTTAATAAGAATATAACATACCATCACGCCTGTATTCCCCGAAGGGTTAAGCAGAGGCGTACTAATGTACACCCACAGTTCGCCGGTATGTTTTTAGGTCCCATGTAATAGGGGGTGAGCCTATTGCCATTAACCGGGCACAAATTCCTAACTCCGAGCTGCTACTGGGAATTTCATAGAAAAACCCAATAACACTTTGCTCGACCTGGTAATCGAACCCAGGACCTCTAGCGTACCAGTGGCGGTCAGGACCACTTGGCTATTGAGGCAGTTAGAATATACACGCGAGAGAATGGGAGAATGCTTCCAAAGGGTGAGCAGAATGAAATACTAAGTTATTTTTCGATTTTTAGTATTTCTGTATAATTGGATATTAATTATGACGCTATTTGACATTTTTAGTACCAGATGGTGCTGCTGGCATTTCCTAACCGAGAAAAAAATACGAAAACAAGCAGAATTTCAGCACAGCAGAAAGGAAAGTGTAAAAAATAATGCAAATACTAATTTTATTTGAACATCATTATATAAATATATACATGCAAACAAAGCCGTACTATATAAACTACTTACTCTTTATGCAATTTCATCACCGCCCAATCTTATAAAGTTTCCCCCGACGTAATATGCCAACCCACAAACGATAGCCACTCTTCTTAAATCACGCAACGTAAAATAAAGCGGCACAACAGCGCCACTTACTTTGACAAATACGGGGCTTGCTTCAATCCCCCGCGATAATAAACTTATCCCGGACTTTTATGAAGGGGCCGCGTTGTCGCAATCCCGTGGACACGGGATCCCGGACACACTAGCGCCTCTAATGGCCTCAATTTGTGAAACACTACGTTTCACTGATGACTGCGAAAATGACTGTTTCTATGTGACTACTTATAATTAAAGTTCTTTCAGAATTTTAGAACGAACACCGATACATCTGACGTTCTCATCGACTCTAAATGAACACCGATAGTTCGCCGTTATGTTTGAGTCGCACGTTATAGGGGGAGCACCTATTGCCATTACCCGGCAATTCGAGCAGCTATTTTTTTAAAAAGCTTACTAGCATTGTGGGTGGCACAACACTTGTGTTACGAGTGGTTTCACGTAATTAGTGCAATGGGTGGGTTTCGAACCGGCAACCACATGATCGCAAGTCCAACACCCTAGCCATTAGGCCACCGCTGCATAACTTTGACAGTGAGAAAAGCCACAGTGTTTATTCCGGGAAACGAACCCTGCACGTAGTGATACGATGGAAAATCTGGCAGAAGGCTATAATCTACGTTGGCTTACCGAACCTACCTTATCGCAATATTTTTATCAGTTATTTTCTAGGATGAATTTACACTGTTCTTTTTAGCGTGAAATTTTATTCGATGTCGAAGTTCAATGTATTTTATGCAGTTAAGGCATCGAAAAGTAACAAACAGAAATATTAAATGATTGGATTTTCTTCATTCTATCTGTTTGGTAGCCCGGTGCAGATCTAGCTGAATGAATTAATCTAAGCCGAAGCTGTCCAATTAGGGCCGTTTGTAATTGAGGCAATATCAGCATGCGGCTCACGAGCGCCCCCTAACGGCACTTGTGAAACTTATACATATCTCAAGTACGGCTATCTGAGTTGGGCGTATCATCGTGTTTTGAAGAAAGTTGTCGTTTCCGGGAGCGGAATGATGGAGGATGTTGTTATGATATCAGGAAATACGTTATACTAAATTATGATGGCATATTTTCACGTAGAAGAGCCATGCTTCGGCACGAATGGTTTGGCTCGACCGGAGTGATACCACGGCCTCACAAAAAACTGGCGTGAAGCAACGCTTGCGTTGTGTTGTACACAAGCAACACTTGTGACTCCTCTGGTGGTGCGGGTGGGTGTCCATGTACGGCGGTTATCGCTTAAAAAAAATTGTAAAACTAATCGCCAACTTATTAAAAGAGATTCTTTGAACATATTGAAATAAAACAACTTTACGAATTTTTATCGTATCGTACCTATACGTGACAATGGAAGCAGTAAATTGCTTGAAACGTCGGGATTTGATTTTGCCAATATAACGCGAGAAAATCCCTAAAGTCGTTTTACTTCAACATGTGTAGTATTTGCGTAAGCTTTAGAAATCAGTAGATTCTTTAAAATTAAGCCGTAACATACATATACAACATCACAACACTAAAAGGAACCACAGCCTATACGAAAACTAGAGAAGCATTTTAAAATAAGAGCTCTGAGTTCATCTGGACTGGTACAAGCGCATTCCAAAATTAAGCTAAACGGAATTGCTCAGTAAGTAATAACCATTCCAATTAACCAAACAAACAGAATGAATTCACGTAAGTAATAGTCAAAATTAACCCACACAGATTATCAAACACGTCATCATAACAAGTTCTCAGCTGATGGGTGTAATTGCATCAGCTGGAGAGGCGGCGGCGACGTCCCAACAATTTGAGAAGCTTTTAAGGTGAACAAGTTAAACTGGAATGATCGCGGATGGACCGGGGTTAATGGGGGCAACCGCGAGGTTTCCGGGTACTAAGGATATATAGATATTAATAACATTAGGAAGTTACAGTGTGTAACGAAAATCATAAGTATCTATTTATTATAAGACTAGCTTCTGCCCGCGGCTTCGCCCCCGTGGAATAAAAAGTATCGGGAACGGGATAAAAAGTATCCTATGTCCGTTTCCTGGTTCTAAGCTACCTCTCCATCAATTTTCAGCCAAATCGGTTTAGCCGTTCTTGAGTTATAAATGGAGTAACTAACACGACTTTCTTTTATATATATACTAGCTTCTGCCCGCGGCTTCGCCCCCGTGGAATAAATAGTATCGGGAACGGGATAAAAAGTATCCTATGTCCGTCTCCTGGTTCTAAGCTACCTCTCCACCAATTTTCAGCCAAATCGGTTCAGCCGTTCTTGAGTTATAAATGGAGTAACTAACACGACTTTCTTTTATATATATATAGATATAGATTTGGTGACTTATTTATTGCAAAAACATGACGCTAGCAATACTAGTAGTATCACCCGCGCGTAGTCATCTTGAAACCTAGTTGTTATGCCTCATTTGACCAGTCGAAGCTGGTTTGGGAATTGACCTTCAAACCGGAATACAAAAATGTGCACATTATTGCGTAGAATAACTAGCAATACGGTGGTACCGCCCCAGACGAACTTAAAACGAATTAAGAATTTAGCATTATTTTGCTATATTGAATTTCAGTACATTATGACATGTTAGGGAAAATATTTAATTTTTTTAAAGAATAATAACTTATCAATACCATCACTCCCGTATTCCCCGAAGGGTTAGGGAGAGACGTACGACCTACTGTAAACCGACATTCGCCGGTATGTTTAGGTCCCATATAGGTAATAGGGGGCGAGCTTATTGCCATTAACCAGACACAAATCCCAAATTCCGAGCTGCTACTCAGAATTTCATAGAAAAACTCAGTAACGTTGCTCGCCCTGCGAATAAAACCCAAGACCTCTAGCATAGTAGTCGCGCTAGGGATTGATAGGCTAATGAGGCAGTAAAAGAATAATAAATGAAAAAAAAGGAAATAACCAAAACGAATGCAATACAAATCAAATCAGTTCTAGTTTTCAGTGTTCAGGCCGAGCCAAAGATAGCCCGAAATAGCGCAGCCTGTAATCAGTTTGTGCTAATGAATAGATTATAATACCAGTGTCTCTGTGAACATCCACGGAATATTAACTAAAGGATTATAATTGTGGACGTACCTTCTCTAACGCTACGTGTTGAGTAAATTAATGTAAAGAAATTAGTGACGAAGAAGGTAAAATCGGTATGACATACAGATTGACAGGAAATCCATAATAATTTTGTGTAAGTATGTACCAATGTCTGGCAAAACTTATACAAAACAAGTGACCCATGCGCAGTTTCACCTGCGTACATTTTCTGACTATTCCTTTGGATTTAAAATATATTTTTTAGGGGGATAGGGGAGCAAACGAGCAGACGGATCACCTGATGGTAAGCGATAATCGCCGCCCATGGACACCCGCAACACCAGAGGAGTCACAAGTGCATTGCCCGCCTTATAAAACGGTTTGGCCTTCCGGTATCCTCATTCACTCGGCGAAACTAAACGCAAGCGTTGTTTCACGCCGGTTTTCTGCGAGGCCGTGGTATCACTCCGGTTGAGCCGGCCCATTCATGCCGAAGCATGGCATATTACACAATTTTTGGTTAGCCTTTATTAAAACTATTTCTAAGATTTCCCCCTGAATTACTATAAATAGTACAAATTCTAAAAGAATTTTGTAAAAAGTTTTACCTATTAATATCTATATATTTTTTAATTATTAAAAAAATATATAAGTAACGAAACATATGTATGAAATAGAATACAATATGTCATACTACCCTTACCTAGTAATCACCAGCTCACCTGCATAAAATCACCGCTCCGTCGTACGCTGTAATCACAGTAGCGGCGGGTCAGCTCATAAATATTCATCACCAGCTGAGAATGTAGATGTACACTTACCTGGAAGAGAAAAATATAATTACATCACTGTAGCTTGTTAGCTCTATTAATTATAGCGGCTTTGTTAGAAGAGGCGGGAATTCTATATTATTTTTCATATAACAGACGCTTCCAGTAGCGTTACTAACATTGTATTTATCTACTGATTTCTGACACTTACGCGAATATTAGACATTGACATGAAACTACTTATTACGGATTTTATCGTGGTACTAAATAATATCAATGTACCGCGATAAAATCCGTAAAAAGTAGTTTCATTTCAATTGTATTTATTTTTTTAATATAATTGGCGCGTCAAACAGCTTTTGCGTCACGGGTCGTGGGTTCGATATCAGCTCTCATTTAATAAGTTGTATTTTTCCTCTATCGTGAGAGCACTTAAATTACACCACACCCAGACCGAGAACCGCTACTTGTAGCTCATACAACTTTTGTTCCGTGCGGGAACCAAACCCGCGATATGTCACTCAGCACTAAACTATTTGGGCCAAATTGAAAAAATAAATAAGTACAGAAAAATTAAAATGAGTAGCTTTCTCTAAAATAATTATAGCATTTTTTATTTTAAGTGCTGTCAACTTCAGCAAAGCATGGATGTAAAAACGGAACATTAATTATGTATATTTTTAATCGTCATTTAAAAACGAAATTAGTTTATGGAAAATATAATAATTTTAGTTCGCAATTTGAATCAGTTAAGCTCTGTGTTACAAAAATAAAAAATGAAAATTTTCGTATGTACATTTGTTGCGATTCGATTCTACGAGTCGGTAAATGAGCTGACGATCTAACTGATGGTAAGTAGTTATCGTCGCCCATAGAAACCTGAAACACCAGAGGAGTTGCTGATGCGTTCCTGACCGTTACAATGCGTTTCGCATAGGTATACTAAAAATAATGTTGTATATCAGGTAACTAACACATTAGTCTAGTTGTCGCAAGCGCGACGGCTACGCTAGAGGTCCCGGGATCGATTCCCTGGTCGAGCAATGTTATTGGATTTTTCAATGAAATTCTCAGTAGCAGCTCGGAGTTTGAGATTTGTGCCCGGTTAATGGCAATAGGCTCGCTCCCTATTACATGAGACCTAAATACACCGGCGAACTGTGGGTGTATGTTAGTACGCCTCTGCCTAACCCTTCAGGGAATACATGCTGGTTATGGTATTCTAGTTTAAAAGACTCCCGAAAAATAACTAGCCTCATTGCTTATTCCTTGTAGAAACGGGTTACAGTTCAGTTCCTCACTACCTTTCAGATAGGCATCTCGTAAGAGGTGAGAAAATATCTGACTTGCTCGGTGGTAGAATCTTGGTGTATGTTTAGACTCGTGTGAGAGCTAGTTTCGTTTCTCGGTTGCTGCAGCTCTGGCAGTCTGCAGTCTGTGGAGCTTTTTAGGGTTGGAAACGCATCAGCAACTCCTCTGGTATTTCAAGTGCTTTCAACCGCATCTCAACTGCAATCCAACCGAAAATTGCAGTTCGGATGCAGGTTGAATACAGTTGACACGACTGCAATAGAACTGCAAACTTTTTTTTTTTTTCAAACGTTGCCCCACACTATTAATATCTCCTGTATCGTGGGTGCGTTTACAAACACAAATTCTCACATACACAAACACTCAGACCCGGAACAACTAACTGTAGATCATACAAATATTTGCTCCGTGTGGGGATCGAACCCACAACACGTGTCGCAGAAGCCGATCGCTCAGCCGCTACGCCAAACGTGTCGTCATAACTAAATGTGCAGTCCGATTGCAGTTCAATTGCAGTCGGCGTGCAGTTGCAGTTAAAATGCGGTCCGTCTGTCTAGAGCCTTAGGTGTCTCGTCTGCAAGTTTGCCGACTTAACTTATAACAAGTGCGAATCGGAATGGCGCCGAGGGTTCCGTACTTAAAATATTTTTATTGTGTGATCTAACAAAAAAAATATGCATTTCGCAATTTTTCCTTTAGCTGTGCTCTAAGACGTTGCTTCGTACCAAATTTCAAGATTCTGAGTTCACGGGTACGTACGTACCCGTGAACTCAGAACACGGGTACACGTACCCTGTAGGTTTTGATTCCCTTGGGTCTTGACAGACAGACGGACAGATAACAAAGTGATCCTATAAGGGTTCCGTTTTTCCTTTTGAGGTACAAAACCCTAAAAAAATACTTCTTCGATATAAAGCAATAGTTTATTGCTAATGTTTGCAATTATTGCCAATTATTGTTGTAATTCTCGCTGATACAAGTTCCTTGGACCCTCAAATCACTGTTACAGCTTGCCGAGTAGAAGAAATCTTAATAATGCCATAGCTTGACATTTTTATCAAACCTAACGAGCCGTGTGGAAGGGTCTCCATCAATAAAACCCCTGTATTTATGGTGTCTGTCGCTAATCGAGGTGCTTTCCGCCATTTTCTTTAGTTTTTTATTGTGTTTGCTTTCGGGCTCCGGCCATTGGGTTTAGTTTGTGAGTCATTCGGTTCACATGCGTCCAGGTATATTGGACGATAATTGTATAAATTTTATTTATTTAGCACTGTAGTTACTTAGAGGTGTAGCGTGTAATGTATCTGTTGTCCATCTAGTTGCACGGATCCAAAAAGTGGGTCTTATGGAGAAGAGCCGGCAAGAAACTCCTTAAATACTCTTTTTAAAAAAACTATATCAAATCAGATTACAATATTAAGTAAGCTTTACAACTTTGTTTTCAATAGTTACTGAGAATAATGCAGTTTGATGTGTAAGATTTATTCATTACCTTATAAAAAAAGGATTGCCACAGCAAGTAAGAGCTGACCAGCCCCGACAGACAGCACTCGTTCACGAGCATGACGTGTGTATCGGCGTGGTTCGACTCAACCATATTGTAGGGAATAAATAGATACAATACTCCATGGACAATATCTGCATAATTATAAGAAGCATCACAAAATGCATGCGCGCTGCTATCAGTGATCATATTAATTTCTCTAGGGAGCGCTTTGTTCAGAGGATTATCATAATTTTATCATGCAGACACAGCTAATGATATTAACTGGTATAGTTCAACAAACGCATTGTTGTATTTAGTCTGAAGCAATTTATTAGCCTTTGTTACACGGAGTTGTTTTTTTGGGAACAATAACAACATTGACTGCCCCCAATTATTAGATAAATTTAATTTCAGAGTACCCCGTAGACCACCTCGCAAACCTATAACACCCCTATGTCCACCTTTTGGCTATACAGTGTTTGGTGTTAATTCGCCCATACCCCGCATGTGCAAACTTATAAACGAATACAGCGACCTTGTTGACGTCCACTCGGATTAAATATCAGTGAAGTCCAAGCTAATTTAAAAAACGCAAGCACAACGAGCGAAAAACACAAAAACACTTTGCTCGACCTGGGAATTTTGCACCCAAAACTCCAATGGTAGCCATAGCGCATATGAGAGACCATGATTGTCTGAGATTGTTTTGGTGTTTCTTCGCAAGTCATCGGGTAGGTAATGCCGGCCATCTAGTTAAAAAATGAAAGACATTCACTCGTAAAAGGGTTTAAAGATAAGTATATCATTTATCCTTGGCTGTAATTATTTCTAGTTATTTGTACTAAACCGGCAGATTTTAGACTGTTTGTATACATGTATGCATACTCGGCCAAAAGGACCTAGTAATGTTCAAACCTTCCGTCCGCGCAACTTGGTGATTCTATTAGATCTGTCACAGACGAGAGAGCTTTGTTTGCAAACAAATTAATTTGCTATGTAACTTCCTAACGCAGGATTTTTGTAAACGAATTATTTGAACCTTTTTACTGTTTGCGTAACGTTTTACTTTTTATGCAGGACGGTTTAAAGAGGGAGGGTGGTAAAATTCAACTAAGAGTGAAAGGGTTCAGTGCGGTGAGTAAGGATAGGTGGGCAAGCAATATACCTAAGTAAATTATTTATGCAAAATTCTGTGATCCTTAAATCTGTAATCCACTTTTAAATGTTTTTGTGATATAATTTAATTATAATGTAATTTTAAAAAAGTATTAAGGGTATAAAGAGATCATTTATATTGCAATTAACTAGGCATACTTCCAAACTCAATTATCTTAGGAAAAAAATATTTATACGGCTTGTAGGTAAACATAACAACATACCTACATATAACATATCATCACGCCTGTATTTTCTAAAGGTTTACGCAGAGGTATACTATTGTACACCCCCAGATCGCCGGTATGCTTAGTCCCATGTAATAGGAGGCAAGTCTATGCCAATAACAGATCACAATTCAAACTCCGAGTTATCCAATAATGCTTTACTTTATCTGGGAATCGGACCCAGGATCTCTAGCGTAGCAGTCGCGCTTTGGAACACAAGATTAAAGAAACAGTCTCAAATTCGTTTCAGCTACAAAAGCCATTCTTTGTTATCTGTGTTCTGTGACCGCACGTGCATCTTCCTGGCAGTCCCCTCCCAGCTAATCGATGGCGCCCGAGGAGCCATCAATCATCAGCTCGCTCCGTCAGTGATGCATCGGCAGGATTACTTGACACAACGAGATTTAAAGCCCCCTCTTCTGCGTTTTTACCGAAGATGTGTTTATTGTCTTTTCTATGGTATATCAGCAGTATTGGGTGTTTCTATGAAATTTTCAGAAGACGGGACTTTTGCTCCATATTACATGGGATCAAAACATACTGGAAGAAGTGTTATATCTCTGATTAGGCAAAGGTATTCTGTTGTACATCCATATTTTTCCAATAAATCAACAAAGCTGAAATAATGCACTCCTACGAAGAATTTGGTAAAACTGTATTGCATTTTATTACACTTTACGCGTCCCAGAAATTTAACCCAATACTTCCAGAAGCTGCTGCTTATTTGCTAGACCACCGATGCAGTTATTAGGTATTAAATAACAAAATAATTTTAAACGTTAATTCACATAACACACCTATCATATATTAAGTCTCCTCTTAGATCTCATCAGCGTGCAAATCAAACACAAAACTTTGATAATTAACAAAATTAGGCCGTTTACACACAGCGCGACTCAAACTCAAACTTATCTTACGCGGCCGCGACTAATCCAAGTCGCAAGTTACACAATAACCGTGTAGGGTCCCCTGCCGCCCCGGGCCGTGGGGGGGCGCCGTGGCGGGGCCCGTGGGGAGGTCCCGTAATGGTGTTTGCGGACAACGTCCCGTTCAATGCTCATCCTATTTAATTTGTGTCAATAGTATCATCTACGTTTGTGTCGTAGTGTTTCTGATAAAAATAAGGTCTTACCGTAAAAGTAGCGAAGAATAGATGTTGATTTAACTGTATTTATGAAGTTGATTTTGTATCTGTTATTTCAAAATGTTCTCTCTTTTTCTTCTTTTGATTTTGTAACCGTAACCTAATTTACAGAAACACACATTTAGGGACAATAGAATAATGAGGAACTGTCTCATTAGTCTAGTGGTCCTAAGCGCGACTGCTACGTTAGATGTCCTGGGTTCAATTCCCAGGACGAGCAAAGTGTTATTGGGTTTTTCTATGCAATTCTCCGTAGCAGCTCGGAGTTTGGAATTTGTGCCCGGTTAATAGGCTCGCCCCCTATTACATGGGACCTAAACATACCGGCGAACTTTGGGTGTACATTAGTACGCCTCTATCTAACACTTCGGGAAATACAGGCATGAAGGTATGTTATTTAACCTGATTTCCCTAAAATATCCGTCAGAGTGAAATTATATAGGTAGTACAATATAGCTAAATAATTATTAATTTATTATGATATAATAACGTCTTCGCCTGGTACTCTGTGCCACTAATAGTGACTAATGTTGCCCGTCACTCTAATTGAGATTTATACGAGAGAGAAATTTCACGTGATGAAGGTACCGCGGTACTTCTTGAGGCTAAGTGGACTTTATTAAGTGTAAGTGGAGGCTAAACTAATGATGAAGACTGAACTTATTAGTGTTAGACTTGGGAAGAAGATAATGTTTATTTTGAAACAGAGACAGGAGAAAATAATAATGTAAAATACCATAAAGACACAAATAAAAATACAGTTAATAAATAGACGTAACACTATATAGAGTGTAAAGGGGTATAACAACAGATAAACAGAGAATCAAAACCAAAACACATAATGAAATTGTTTTTAAACCTTCGATTTCTTATGGGATAGGGGCGAACGAGCAGTAGGACTGCCCGAAGTAAGCGATCACCGGCGCCCATGGATAACCGCAACACAAAAGGAGTCACAAGTGAGTTGCCGGCCTTTTAAAAAGGAGTACGCTTGACATTAGTTTTTGGCGTACAATAAAGGATATTCTATTCTATTCTATTCTACGCTCAATTCTTGAAGGTTTGAAGGTCGTATTGGTCCGGATATACTGCACGGAAAGCCCAAAGTAAAGAATTATAACAACTTACGCTGTGATACTTTCATTCGTATTTTTGTTGTAACTGCAACTGATCAATATTAGTTCTTGCTTTGATAAAATATATCTGCGAAGGAAAGAGGTGTGTTGCTCTTTCAACTACGTTTAAACTCAACCAATGTTAACATAGACGTGTCTGTTTACTTATATTGCTTTTAAAAGCTTTAGATACTCCTCTACATACATGCGTATTTTATTAGCACTACAATAAAAGTGCGATGATTTTCCGGAACGTCCAAAAACCTACTCGTGCTACGCTACCTATTCTGAACAATACATAGCTATGTAATGTTTATCATTATCACTGATACTAATAAAGCCTTATTTATTCCTTAATAAAAATTACATAAATTTCCATAGTTCGAGAATTTAAATTACAATAAAAATTATCATTACCATTATCACTGATGCGAGATGGAAAATAAATACGAAACGGACAGGTGACATAGATGAAATAGCTATGATTATTTTAGCATTCTATAGATTTTCTAATCTAAATAAATTTTGGCTATTAACTTAAGGGTAACTAAGGGCAACTATCTTAAGGTTCAAAATCTTATAGACAAATAGTGGCTTAGTGCATCCAAATTGTAACCATAAATCAGTAGAGAATTCAGCAACGAAATGACCACAATCTTCTATTGTTATCTTCAATGCTTCAATCAATCGATCTTCTATGTCGTCATTCATAATGTCTTCTCTTTTGCGTTTTTAAGTCTTTATCACAGACCTCTCATAAATGTCTCAACCAAAAATTCAAATACGTGGAACAAGTACCGCTCCCCACGTTGCCATATTAGTACGCAAATTGTGACAATTTTAACCGAAATTACACCAGAAACACGCAATAAATAATTTCGCACGCATTCCAGCTTGACACATAACCACTTAATCTTCGAAATAAGACAACACGCGATATATTAAAGCACAATTTGTGTGCACACGCATGCAAAATGCGTGCGAACCTGCCACCCAGTAGTTTGGCAAATTGCCTTACGTAAAACCAACATTTATGTTTGCCGTTATTACAAATTATTTTCAACTCTAAAATCATTTTTATAATGATGATATTAAATTGAAAACACAAGTCAAATGTTATTTTCTTTTAGCTTTATGTATCATTATTAAAAAATCATAAGGTACATAATTCCATATTTTGAATTCACGTCTATTTTGTTACAGTCTGCATTCTTGTGACATTGTCGGCAGAATCTGCAAAACATATTTTGAACCTTATTTCAACACCGATACAATCTACAATATCAAATCTAAAGCGTCTCTTCAAAATTTTCACAACATGTATTTCTATTTGAGCTCAACAAAGCCTTGGGCTCATACAATTAGGGTTGAATATTATATTGTAGGGGTTCAAACATATATTGGTCGCTTGTCCATACGCACAGGCTCGGAACAATTGTTAGGAATCTTGGCGTCTGTACATTTTCGTTGGGTCGCGTAATAATTTCAGTTGAAAGGTGTAAACGCAAGCCCGTGGTATTATTTGGCACAATGGCACTACGAGCAACGTGGCACAAAGTGCTATTAGTGCTATGGCAGGGAATGTTGTGCTAATGTATTACATCGATTTGTTTGCCAAATATATTATTAGGGGATTTTTTTTCTAATCTTCACATTTCGAGAATTGAACGGTATAGAGGAGTTGTTATTGTTATACTATTATTGTCAATTCACCGATATTCAGAATGATCAAAAATGTTTAGGTGTATTTCTGGATTTAGCCAAATCATTCGATACAGAATCCATTAATTAGTACACTTTTGAGACAGTACGATCGCATCGGTGTTCAGAAAAGTGTCGAGAATTATATACAAACTTTCTGAATAATTGTAGATGCCAAGTAAAAGTTGGTAAATATATCCACGGATACGCCAATGTTGTTCATGGTGTTCCGAAAGGGAGCATTCTCGGCCCAAATCTCTTTCAAGAAATATTTACATGATACTCATTACTTACTGATGCCATATTCTTTTCCAGAGATACTTGAGACTAAATAGAATGTTCCAATAGAATAGTTATTGATTTTACTTAATCTACTTACCATAAATCAATCAATAACTCCTACTGCTAAATTATTTCAAGTGTTCATCTTATAGTTTACTTATGAAGTTACTTTTAAAATGCTAACTGTTAATGCCATATCGGCTGATGTTATCGGTTACAGCCTTCGGTAAAAGCAGAAGGTTAAAGAAAGGTTACTTTTAACTTTAATTATGTAATTTCTGACACTTACGCGCTGAAATTTCATTGAAATGAAACGGAACTAAATATTATCAATATACCGCGATAAAATCCGTAAAAAGTAGTTTCATTTCAATGTTTATTTATGTAAGATCATCTCAGAAAAGAAAAGCAACTTAAATCATCTTTCTATCTCCCTCTTCTTATAAACCATAGCAACGTTTGGCATCCTATTAGTCAGAGCTGTCACCCGCCACTGTTACACGTTATGACGTTACACCCGTATCCGTGTAACTCGCAACAGAACAAGTTACGAGTTGCGAGGCGTTCATCAATTAGTGTCTAGAGCAAAGTGGTTAAGACGACGCTTTGACAAGGAGTAAAATAATGTTAATTATTGTTATAATGTGAGAAGGATGTGATAATTATGAAGGAGCTTGAAATTAATGAGGAAAATAAGCGGCAGTCGCTTTATGTTCATCAACTTCTTGTCTAATTAAACAAATTGCTTGCAGAATAAAATTCAAGCTTAGGTGATAATTGAAATGAAATATATTTGGCGGCTCGTTAGGGGCAACGGAAAGAAATAAATCATTCAACAGTCTTTATCCGAAATCTGAAAAAAATATTCGTTATGCAATACTAGATATTAAAAATTAAATTAATAAGAGCTAATCCACGGGCAAAAGACAGTTAAAAATAATAGTACACCTAAGTATATAACAAAGAAATATTTTCATAATTATCTAGAATAAAAAGCACTGGGAACAAAATCTACTTAACTCTTTTAACTTAGAGAATCTGGAACTACTAGTACTTCGAATATTACCTCCGTAAATTCCCGCAGACTAAAAGTACTAAATATCATTCAGTAAAAGAACTGGATTTAAAAAACTTAAGTACTGTCATGTGGCCCAAGGAAGGCGAGTCGTGAGTTATTTGGTTCTCTTAAGCGAGATTTTTCTGCTTATAAAATATACTTTTTACCTTTACAAAGAATATTGTGAGTGTTACAGGTATTTTACCGCGTCTGTTGGAATAATCAAGACTATGGATAATGCTTAGTTTTCTTCAAGACATTTTCTGTTTTTTTAAGAAAACAATATATTTTTTAAGCCATTTTTAGATCATGCTATATTCTATTGATTGACATCCTGGAAGTTATCGTTTGCTTGATAAAGTTGGAGTATTGTCAGACACCAAGCCATTATATTTCTCTATTTCAATTTATTTACGGCCTTATTATATGCTAAAATAAAGCACTCTTTACTATCTTGACCGAGCTCCAACAAAAGTTTTAGTATAATTTTATTTGTCTTAAATATTTCTAGATCTTAGAGTATATTTTTTGTTATTTATAATCTTAGAAATCAAGCCACCCAGAGTAAACCCAGACTGGAAAAACAATATTGGGTCTGTAATCGTTTGGGTATTTAATAAAGACTGGAGAAATCGTCACCAGAAGTCTTCAAACATTTATCCTTATAAAGTAAAAGAATCGATTTCTTCATCTTACTTTTCAACAAATCAGATCGAATAATTTCCAAAACACGCTTTTCAAGATCGGTGTATTCAAGTATAAGCTACCTAATATGCCTGAAGAACCAATACGAATATATTGGAACACGGCAAAACACTTGACACTTTTGAATTTTTAACCATGAGTTATTCAAGAGGCTTCGTTACGAATAAACTTGAGCCAAACGCTTGGAATCAATTCAGCGACGTCTTCTCCCTGAATTTTTCAGTCTACCTATACGCGAGGAGCGGTAGCTTGGGAAATTTACCTAAGTTTTATTCGTGAAGAATTGTTCCAGGTATTTTGTGGAAATGTTTTTAGAGCTTGCTGGATATTTGTCTTCTTTTATGAGATGAGTATTGGAATATGAATATGTAGCAAGTATTTTATTAAGGCAAATTCAATATTCTTATTTCATTGTCGATTCATACTTATTTATATTTAAAATAGTCAATTTTTTCCATTTCATTCCATCGGAACCTTGTCATATCTATTCAGGTACTCTTCGGTTTCTACAAATTAATTTCTTGTTTCATCAATCAATTGATTTTTGTTATATCTTGTTCATTTGAAGTTTTTTCTATCAACTCCTAGTTTACTCTTTTCGCATAGGTAAAAATTCAGAAGTTAGATTTGATATGAAAAAATTTCTTAGGAGTAAAGGGACATTGTCTCTATTATTTAACATGTTTCAGAACTAATTTAGTGCTCTAAAATACTTTCTTACAAGAGACTTAATAAAAAAATCATAAACAACGTGTCTTTATTTTATCTTTCAAGAAACATACAAAATCTCTAACATTCCACTTTGTTATAAAACAATATACAACATAACAATTTTGTCGACGCCAGTGTAGACTATAAAGGCGCTAGATTCTAGACAAAATAATTAGTAGGTAGCTGGAGCATTGTGGAGTACAGCGGGACTGTAGCGGAAGTCACCTGTGCTACTATTTATGGGATTGTAGTGTTGCTCCACGCTTCCGGCCTGCCGGCTCTACTCCCAAATTGTGTTATAAGTCTGTGGAACGAGTCGGAGGATGTTTGTTGTCCTTTATGTGATTCTGTACCTCTATTTTGTAAAATAGACGTTATAATAAGCGTAAGATGCTTGGTCTATAATAGTGTATGATATTATTATAATAATCGTCCAGCGTTAACTCTAGGCAGTCAGCCCCACTAATAATTTACTATTATACATACTATATTACATTATATATTATATTATACTAGCCGTTCCCCGCGGCCCTTGCAAAAAGGAATATTTAAAAAACTTATTAAAAATCAAGAAACCCGTGTCTTTGGATGTAATCTATCTACGTGCAAAATTTTATCGAAATTAAATCAGTGGTTTTGACGTTAAAAGATAATAGACGATCAGATAGAAATTCCTTTTGCATTTATAATATTAGTATAGATATCAAATATTATGATTATACTAAAATAAAATTTAAAAAATGACAAGCCATGTACAAATCGTTCAAAATATTCATGAAATTGATGTCGACTTCTTACAAGCAGATTGTTAGATATGATAAAACTGCATTAACCAAGCTTCTCAAGATTCAAATTTAATCATAAATTTTAATTTCGTTTTACAACTACACTTTTTAAGTCTGCATATAATTTTGAATAATAACGAACTCAAAAAGGTGTCGCATAAAACTATTTCATTAGAGTTTTTTATTAAAATCTCTGGAAAAGTTACACAATGAGCAGGTCAAAGATTTGAATAAAACATTGTGCTAATGTATAGAAAACCTACTTTTTGATAATGACTTCAATATCTTTGGAGTATTTTATCTGATCTTGAGCCGCATTAGCTTTAAGGTCAAGGTCAAATGGTGATTCACCGTAACCCTGAGATCAATAAATGAAATATTGATGCCCGGGGTTACGTCCGTGCTAATAAACTATTACATGTAAAAGTTATTTGAAATAAATAATTATATTTTAATAAAAGGATATTATCTTAATTTTTTTGTAATAAGCATTTTTCAAGCACTACACCCTTTTTTCTAGGGTTGGGAAATGCATCATATGCTACTGCGGGGATGCGGGACGGTCATGTTGGGCTCTCCAGCCAGATGTCCAGCATACCGACTAAAACCACCACTACTACCACCTTCCGCATATGGATCATGGGAATATCTCTTGCATGATCCCCGATCCCACCTTAGACATCCATTGTTGGACCCTCCCCAAGAGCCAACTGCAATGGGCGAAGGACGACATAGACTACACCCTAGTTAGACATTTAAAAAATATAGGATCGAAATGAAAACAATCTTACTTTAAATAAAATCTAAATGGTGTGCACTGTAGAAGTGATGGAATTTTCTATAGAATTTCGTGCCTGGTTAAGGGAAATTCTCGCTCCACATCTAAGGAATTTAAAACATTTCTGCTCTCCTACGGGAAATACAAGCAAGTAGTATATGCACGTCAATAAACATTAACGTTAGTCCATCTTCACATCTCAATGGCTCGTCCTTATACAGGTGTTCGTCATTTTGAACTTAGTAATACTTGATCCAGGTGAGTTTATGTTTTGCCGCGGAGTAATCCCGAAGGGTTCTGCAAGTCTGGCTGCAGTTACAACCGCAGAAACCTTGGGGAAATCAGATTTGTTCAGGAGAACGCTTGCATCTATGCACTTGATATAATTTCTTACTTGTCTCTTACGAGTTAGCTTTACATAAATTTATATTATATAGTACTTATGAGAGATGTTGCCACATCTTAAAATTAAATATTGTATGATTTTGTCAGGTAAATGCGAATAAAAATACTATTGAATCCTTCTTTAGTCATTGTTGTCCAGTAGCCCAATTGTTTTTTTCTGTACCGAGTATTTGATTACCAATCCTCCTATAAAACATTTGTAACAAATGGCTCGCAAAAGTTCTATATTATTTTTTATCTCGTCTACATGACATTGGGCCCTAAGTAAATAGAAACATTTTTTTTGCTAGTCTAACACAAGTCTAAATTTCGACGGAGAATTTATTTAAAACTGCAGTTTCGCGTACACTTTCAGGCTTACACTACAGTATTTGAAATATGGCTGACTGCACCAAGAAGCAAGTTGAACCAACTTCTTCATTATTAAAACGTAACGGCATATAAAAGACATTTTTTCCTAGCTCTAGCGGTATTTGAAATTTTAACGTAACAACGTCTCCAGAGAGCCGACACTGCGACACCGCCGACACCGGGAAGTCGACACTCCAGAGAATTGTGTCGACATCGCCTCAATGGATTACTGAAGCAAATATTGAAAATGCAGTTTTAAAACTGGGAGAAATTATATGAAGTTGTGTAATGGTGTTTTCTGTCATTGTGTCCTGATTTTTTAGTTTATTGTGGTATATATCTGGTCTAATAGTCCCTTAACAAAACAAACGAACTCTAAAATGAAATATTAATTATATTAGCTAATAATTATATGGTAATAATTTAATAAATTATCAATTTTCAACTAAAACCCGTAAACCACAATAAATTCCTCAAATACCCGCAATTATATTTGTACCAGGGTTGTACGTCAGCGCTAACGATCCGTTTATACCGATACGATTTAGGGCTGTCACACACACGGACAGTTGCAGTCGAGTGGCTAGCGCTAGTACTGGAAGCGAGTGCTTGTATTATAGAGGGGCGGAGAAATGGCGAGGCATTTGCATTTTGTATCTTACTGAGTTATGTCCGTTTGTAATGTTTAAGAAATAACTTGTTCTTGTAATTCACATAAATTAAGTAATTCAAACCATATTTTATCAAATTGTGTTATTATTCGAAATTAGATACTATTAATCTAGGTTCCTATCGTACCATTTCGTCTACTACTACTTAACTGGAAATAAACCATCGGAAAATCCTTCCAAACTTGCTAAAGTTGGCAAGAATTGCATTCGCTTACATTTATTTCTCTTTATAATAGTTGTCCCACAAATACTGATATAATAAACCATCCCATTTTTTTATTTACTCTACTGTACTGTACTCTCCAAAATGTTAATCAGACCTGTACACCCACGAATAGTCTGTGATCATATATCACAGACTATTTTAGGGTGTACATATCACACACTGTTTTTAGGTTTAAAAGTAAAGGGAGGCCATTTGGCCGCTACCCGGGCACAAATCCAAATTCCAGACGTCTATTGAGAATTTCCTTTCGAAAAAAAAAAAAATAAATTTCCCCAGGCTCGAGACTTATATAAATTACCATTTTAAGCCAACCAGCTTCCACCAAGAAAAGTATTTACGAAACGTAACAAGATTTTTTGTTGGTTTTGAAAATGGTATGTACTTAACGTATACCTACCTACTTCTTATAACAATAAAATGCAATATTATTATCTAAATTCATCATTAATCTAGCGGTCGTGAGCGCGAGTGTTAATTATGACACTATGTTCCATTCCCGAATGAAAATCTCAGAAGCACTGAAATAAAACTACTTTTTACGGATTTCATCGCGTTGTATTGATATTATTTACTTCCATCCTCCCCATTAGAGAAATTATTAAATCTAAATCTCAAAACTGCAAGACCAAAGGACAAGATGAGTTCATTCTGCGTGAATCGGATCGCTAATAATTAACAAAAATGTAAGGTAGCCACATTAGGACGTCCAACACCTCAGTTTACCCGTGACCATGGATGCTGTAAAGGATCCGAAACGTCAGGATTTCAATAATATCAATACACCGCGATAAAATCCCTAAAAAATTGTTTTATTTCAATGTCTTATATTCGAATAAGTGTCAGAAGTCAGTATCTCAGTAGCGGCTTGATTATATGGCTGTGGGGCTATAATATTAAACCTATCATTAACATATCAGGGACCATACACCTCTGCCTAACCTTTCCAGGAAAATAGGTTTGATGGTATGTTATGTTACTATTTTTGCCTTAACAAGTAGATAATGTCCGTGCCAGTAGTTAACAGGAAGGCGACGCAATTAGTGAGTGCAGTACAGTAATAGCGCGCCAAACAATCACGTGGTTTGCACACAAACCGCAGCAAATTGCCTCAAGAAGTCGCCACGGGGCGGTGCAAGGGTGACAACGATATTGGAATTTAAACTAGAGCTGGTAGCAGCCTGTTTATCAAGACAATATTAGTAGTAGTAAATTAATAGACTTACTGAATTTGAGAAGTTTTAGTAAAATCTGTGTCTGTATAATTTTTAATTCCTTTATGTCACTTCTCTATTAAAAATAACTTACCTTTAAAAGGATTATTATGAAAAATCACAAATTTTACAATTAAGGACTTAATCGGAACTCAAAAATCTAAATTAATTTTAATGTGTTTATATTTTATAATAATTAGGATTTAAAAATTGATCTCTCAACATCCTCCGAGCCTTTTGCCAACTATGTTGGGGGTCGGCTTCCAGTCTGCCTAGATGCGATATTAACAATTGTCATTATTGTTCGTATAACAACCGGGACGGATGGCTTTACGTGCTCTCCGAGAGACGGAGGGTCTCGATGTGTCAAGAGTGGTCAACCAACCACGCACTGACCCCGGCAAGCGCTGCTTTACCTTTCAGATCAATTAATCAGCTTAGATCGTAGCTCAGCATAGATCTCTAAAAAATTCAAAAATTTTAGTATCTATTTAATAATTAAAACTTTCACCTCAATAAAACCATGACTAAAAAAGAATTACTTTAGCGACACCACATCATTGCAAGACTGACAAAGAGAGGTGAGAACATGTATACAGCTTACAAGAAACCGCAACAGAATGCGACGTAATTAGCGAGTGCAGCGGGCGGCGACGCGCGACGCCACTAGTGCAGTCTGAACCCGGCTTAATGTATAATTAGTGCAAAATAATGTGCACAAAATTGAGTGCACTAGTTTCTTTGCTAAAATCTTTAAAAGATTGTACAGTGTAAACTATTACAATTATACCAATGTTTTTATACCAATTCCGCAAAAATAATTTATTTTAAATAAAACACTATTTTTAGTGTTGCGAAACCTGAATACCGTTTGTTCAGAATAAGTAAGTGGATCGATTGCTGCAATATTTTTTATACCATGTTATATACAAGACTAGCGACCCGCCCGCGGTTTCACCCGCGCTGCCCCGTGCCTAAGAGTCGTAGCGTAATATTAAATAGCTTAAAAGCTTCCTCTTGAATCACTCTATCTATTAAAAAACGCATCAAAATCCGTTGCGTAGTTTAAAAGATCTAAGCATACATAGGGACAGACAGCGGGAAACGACTTTGTTTTATATTTATAATAAGTAGTGATGATATACAAGCTTACAACTTTGTGATTTTTCGTGATACAGTTTTCAAATTTTGTACATAGATTCTTTACAGAAAAATACTAGATGTGTGTCCCAGGTTTCGCATATACTAGACAATTAGCAAGTGTATTCATCCAGTACTAGCTGCATCTACATATGCCTTAATTGCCGTATCCGCTATAAATAAAACACAATATTATTGCTACGCCTTTCAAGGTAAATCAGATACCTACCCATTAATTGTCTGTTTATAATATTATCCAATGAAAAGAAAAAAAATCATTTAATTTGTTTTAGTAAACCGTTATCATTATGAGCACTGATAGCCTAGTGATATGAAAAGTCTCAAGTTCGAATACAAGGCATGCACCTCTGATTTTTCAGTCATGAATTAGATAGATAGATAGAATACTCTTTTTTGTACACCAAAAAGATTACATAGAGCTATAGATACAAACATGTTTAATCTTTAGTATAATTGGCGGTCTTATTGCTAAAAGCAATACTGCTTGAAAATTAATAATAATAACAGGTGCGCCAGCTGACAGTAGCAATGAATAAAAAACAATGATTTGAATTCTATTTTGTATAACGCCTTAGTAACTTAACAGACAGAAATGTGTTTGCTGGGGAGTTTGTTGCGCCGCTTCTTCTTCCCAGCGAAAACACTAGGAAGCGGTGAAGGGGGGTTTTGGGGGCTGTCTATAATGTAAAAATGACGTTAAAAAATTACTACCTAGTAGTCTATATAGAATAAATGATTTTGACTTTGACAATATCATGCAATTAAACGGTGAAAGAAAACATCGTGAGGAGAGACATGCAGCAGAGATTTTCTCAACGGCGCATTTAGTCGGCCAACCCGCATTAGGCTAGCGTGGTGGACTATAGCCTAATTTCTGATTCTGATAAGAGAACCAGCAGTTGGACAGTATAATAGGTTGATTGGTGGTGGTAATTATTAGAACTAATGACAATGAAATGAAACATTAATGAAATGTTGTTACAATAATTTACATAGTACAGCCGTGTTCAAACAAATACAGTAACAATTCGTAAATGGCAAGTATGAGATTTCATGTTAAACTTGTCTCATAACAAAGACTCGACTAGCGTCGCAATTAGCGAGTGCACTAGCGCTGTGTGTACCCGCCCTAATTATCTACACTCCTTACAATGGAAGCATACTCACTTATTAACGCGTTGTACTATTCCGCTATACACAGCCAGTATCAGCTGACTTATCAATGTACAAAAAGCCTATGTAATGAGAGGCCACCTTATATTGGAAAATTCAGCCACTCATTTTGGGTTCGATTCCTACGTCGAGCAGGGTTATTAAGTTTTGCTATGAAATTCTCAGTAGCAGCTCGGAGTTGAATTCAGAACTCCTCCTTTTTGAAGTCGGTTTCGCAACGAATTTATGATTTATGTAGAGAACTTAATAAATCTATACTAATTATAAGGCTGAAGAGTTTGTTTGTTTGTTTGCTTGAACGCACTAATCTCAGGAACTACTGGTCCAATTTGAAAAAATATTTTATTGTTAGATAGCCCATTTATTGAGGAAGGCTATATATCATCACGCTACGTGGACGAAGTCGCGGGCAGAAGCTAGTGCCTGTATAAAATAAATCTCCCTCATTGATATAAGGTCCTAAGCGCAACTACTACACTGGGTCCTGGTTTTGATTCTCAGATCGAGCCAAGTGTTATCGGATTATGTTATAGAGATAGAAAAACTCAATAACACTTTGGTTATTGAGTTGTCTATTAAATTCTCAGTAGCAGCTCGGAGTTTGGAATTTGTGCCTCCTAACATGTGACATAAAAATACCACTGAACTGTGGGTGTACGTTAGAACACTTCTGTCCATCCCTTTGGGGAATACAGCCATGGTGGTATTCATATTAGTTTGGATTAGATTTATGGTGTAGTTGTCCTCAATAGACAATCTGACGCGGACATAAAAAAGTATCGTAACCAAATGCAGGAACTTTGAAGAGAAAATTAAGTATTCTCAGAGGATACGACGAGCTATAAAACTCGGCGTAAAAGTGACGAAACTGTGTTAATTTTAAGTAGTTCTTGTCAACGAATTCTCTCTAATATGAAGCGGGGGTAGCCAAATGGCTAGGGCGTCGGACTTGCGATCATGTGGTTGCCGGTTCGAAACCCACCCATTGCACTACCGACGTGAACCCACTCGTAACACAAGCATTTAGCTTAGCACGAGGGGTTAACAAGAATACTAGTAATGTGTGACCCACATTGCTAGTAAGTTTTATAAAAAAAATAAAAATAATATGGCTTTTGCCTGTAATGTAATCTAAGGCACTTTCACAGACGGTTCTTATAAATAGGTTTACAGGAGCGAAGGATGAATTGTGTTAAACGGGAAGCCGAAGCCAATGTCTGCCTTGTGAAATATTTGCCTTGAAAGTATTCAATAGTAGTTCAAAAGATAGGTATTGACAGAATTATACTTGTAATTGGGAGTCTTCGTATTTTTATTTAATCAAGGAAAAATTCCACCGCTTGCAGGATTCGAACCTACGTCTTCTGGTTAAATGTACCAGACGCTATAACCACTAAGCTACCGCGAGTGCCACCAGCCAGTTCGAAAGCCTTCACGTCCTGAGCACGACTGCTACGCTAGAGGTCCTGGGTTCGATTCCCAGCTCGAGCAAAGTGTTATTCGGTTTTTCTATGAAATTCCCAGTAGCAGCTCGAAGTTAGGAATTTGTGCCCGGTTAATGGCAATAGGCTCGCCCTCTATTATATGGGACCTAAACATACCGGCGAACTGTGGGTGTACATTAGTAAGCCTCTGCCTACCCTTCCGGGAATACAGGCGTGATGGTATGTATTAAAAACAGTTGAATTCAGAACTTCCTCCTTTTTGAAGTCGTTTAAAAAGACCACAAAGAATTAGATAACACACCCATCTGAGATATTAATACATGTCAGTATACATTGAATCTGACTGATGACTGATGACTGATGACTGATCCAGTAGTCCTAAGCGCTAGACGCTAACGCTAGAAGTCCTGGGTTCGAGTCCCAGATTACGCAAATTGTTATCGGATTTTCTTCTGAAATTCTGAGTAGCAGCTGGGCGATTTGTCCGCGGTTAAGCAATTTCACATTATGGCAATAGGATCGTCCCATATTTACACTGGACCCAATGACATTATAAAGTTAATCATTGACTGGACCTAAACATACCAACAAACTGTAGTCTTACATAAGTCATTATCACTCGCATCATACTCCACAATACTCACGTTGATTGATGGATAGAAGAAAATTGAGAAAGTAATTACCTATTTAAAAGAGTATATATAGAGTTTTTTGCCGGCTCTTCTCTATAAGACCTACTATTTAAAACCGTGCATGTAGTTTTTGACATTTCAAAACTACCTGCATTATGGTCTAATTGAAATAAAAAAAAATAGTTTGAGTTTAACGTTCTAAAATGAATCTTATTTCTAAACAGTTACCGGCTAATCTACCTTGTGTTGTACCGTCTCCTTTCGAAGTTCGTGGAACCCGTGCGAGTATTTCAAGTAATCAGTGTCCTACGTGCCACTCCTTACGTTCCGTGTCGTCCGGAATTCCGCGCCGCTGCGTCTGACTCCGATAATTCGCATTCCGAATCAATTTGCGCGGAATAACGCGTGTCGCGTGTGATTCCGATGCGTTCACACGGAAACAAAGATGGCTGACATTTTTGCAGCTATGTGTTATACATTTTGTATCAAATATATTGAGATCTATATTAATCAATTAGTACAATATGAAGAATGCGACATGCTGTGCTGACCCCAAGTAAATGGGACAAGGGCAAGAAGAAGGAAACTATTAAATTAGTAATGAAGTTAATGACAGAAATCTGGTAGGATGTCTCCTACCAGAGTTCTGTCATTAACTTCATGTCATATTCTTCTTAACTTCATCAACTGGGTGCAATGGTAGTATATCTCATACTAAGCTGGATCGTTATGTTACGACAAAGAGTATATTAATATTGTTACGAGTGGGTTCACGTCGGTATTGCAAATGCCTAGAGTGGGTTTCGAACCGGCAACCACATTAGTCATTAGTCCAGTTTCCTTGTAGATTTTTATGGTTGGTGTACGAGATTTAATAGTTAATTTATTCGCTTAGTTTTGATCACAATAAAAAATATCCTAGCTTGTAAACATTCTATCTGACGACCTCTGTGGTTTAGTGGTTCGAGTACCGGACTGCTGACCATGAGGTCGTGGGTTCGATTCCCACAGGACATAAAAATGTATGTGATGAATATAAGTGTTTGTGTTCGTCTGGGTGTTTCTTATGTATTATAAGCATGTATTTATAAAAAAAAAAGTATATAAGTATTATATCCAATGTCTAGTACCCATAGTACAAGCTCTGCTTAGTTTTGCGACTAGGTGCCGTGTAAAAATGTCCCAGAATATTTATTATTATTATTATCTCCATTTTATCGAAATCTAATCTAAATCAGTGGTTTAGGCTGAAAAGGTAACGGATGGACATCGATATCGACACAGTAGAAATTGGGATCTGTGGATGCAGGCCAAATATTTGGGATATAAACAGTCTTTTTGGAAGTTTATTGAGGAGACCTTTGTTCGGCAGTGGACCTCTATTGGTTAAAATTATGATAATGGATTATGAAAACTCTTTGTATTGCGTAAATATAATTTTATCCTGAAAACCGTCACGTCTCCAGAGTGTACATAATTTCGACACTTCTGTTTACAATATTTCCTGTGGACCAGCCCTTCTGTTCGCTCGGTCGAAACACAAAGGGGCCGACTGTTTTCTTACTGTGAAATAATAGGAAAATGAACGCGCTGGGCGACAGAGGGGGCGGCGCGAGGGGGAGGGGGGCTCGGGTAAATTAATTTGGTGACTATATTTTCTATTCATGGGGAAGTAATGGTGTGAAATTGATTAACGTTGTTTAGATTGGTTATGTTGTTGGAGGGAAAATTATACCGATAATTATTATGAGTATTGTCATTTCGAAGAGTGCTTGAATAGGGATAATGAATTAGTTCTTGCTGGTTACATAACACTATTCATCGATAACCCATTTTATCGCCTTTTTATTTATTTATTTTTACCCACTGGTGATACAGGACAACTGTTTCCGTACTATAAATAAAAATACATATTATCATAGTTATTAGTAAAAACAAATACTTTTAATGAAGAAGAACCACGCCTATATTCTCCGAAGAGTTTAGACAAAGGCGTACTAATATATTATTTACACCCACAATTTGCCAGTATTTTTAAGTCCCATGTATTAAGGGGCGAACGTATTGCCATTAACTGTGCATAAATCCCAAACTCCGAGCTGCTACTGAGAATTTTATAGAAAAAACCAATATCACTTTGTTCGCACTGGGAATTGGGCCCACAACCTTCAGTGTAGGAGTCGTCCTCAGGGCCACTAGGCTTATGAGGCAATTACAAAAATTCATAAGTAGATATTGTTAAAACGTGCACCTAATGCGTTGATATATACAAAATATAACAGCCCGTAAATACAACTTACCATTTATATTGTACTGCACGTATCAGACGAAAATAACAAAATATATTCAGATTTGTATGATTTATTTTATGTTGCGCCACGAAATGTATTATGCTTTATTATTTAGCTTTAATAATAAAATATGTACGATAACATGGCTTTTATTAAGATAAATTAAATGTGAGGTTTCCAAAAAAAGAATACAAAACGTAACTGTTATCTAAAAAAAGTCAAAGTCAAAGATATTTATTGCTTAAAACTGTGTACATATGGCGTTTAAAAATGTTTGGTAGGTTTCAACAGTCTACCGAGTCGGTTGTAGCAATACTTATAAAAATATTAAAATCTAATAAACAATGACAATAAGTATTGTCATTGTTTATTAGATTTTAATATTTTCAAGTACAAATATGGACTGTGTTATAAGCCTATTTAGTTAGAAATTAGATCACTTATTTCATCCGTTATCTAAAGAATAATATAACTGCAAAAACAATGCTAAAGAAGCCGACTTCGGTGGAGTGTGTCGGACTAGCGATTATGTAGTTGCCGTTTCGAAACCCATCCATTAGACTACCAACGTGAACCCACACGTAATACAAGTATTTAGCTTATCGTGAGGGGTTGACAAGAATATTAGTAATGTGCAACGCACCTTGCTAGTAACCTTTTTTTTTAAATAAAAAGAAAACATCCATTCCAGAACATAAGATACCAATTAACCCACAGAGTCGATATAGTTCCTCCGTTACGTGGCCCTGTCGTGGCCGTGACACGCTTTCTCCACGCTCCACGCCAGCTCCAAGCTTCAAGACTCTAGCATGTTATTGTTGCCCAAAATTGCCAGCTTTTGTCGCCTTCACGCGCGAATCCACTCCGAATGCTACTAAAAGCGCTATTTCTCAACCGACGGTAAACGTTCAGGTTGAGCGGATCTCCCACCCACCGATAGATGGGGGTTGGATGGGGATGAAATGCATTTAGAACGTTTTACCCGTCGCAGTTTGTAGCCGTTGCATTGTGGACCGGACAATGGCTCGAAAGCAATTGTTTTCGTCAATTCGATTGTCAACCGAGTTATGATTCGACAATGGAAGGTTTTAATTTACTTTTGAACGTCTGAAGTCCGTCGGTTATCGGGTCCGCGAACGATACCTTTGGGTACAATGGAAATTGTATCGCTCTTTCTTTTTACAGTTGGATAAGTTTTGGTATTTTGATTGCTTTTGTGAGCTGTTCATCGATGTAATGGTGAATTGAGTTTTATGTTATAAAAATAGTTGTTCTTTTAAACTGTTTTGTTAGAATAATTATGTACTGTCTAAGTACCTAAACTAGGCTAGGCTGGGTGACGATTTGTTTCATCAATAGTACACACATTTAATGAATATTGATGCTACCAACTTCTATCAGATACTATCCTGAAACTAGTTGTTTATGCCAAGTTATGATGTGGAAATATTATTACTTAGGTTTACAACATTTTGCTCTAATGTTTCATTATATTTTCAACTATTGCTTAATTTTATTTTTGTTTAGAAGAATAGAAGCTTCTATTCGTTAAAGTATGTTAACAATGTTTCGAGAATTAAATAAGTTCACGAAATATTCTAGTTATTACTGTCTAGGCGGTAATTTGTAACTTTTGTCTCGGTCAAAAGGTTACCTTAAGTAGACTCCATTACCATTTTACGTTAAAACGTCTCTTTGCAATAAAAATCTAATAAAGCATGAAACGTTGCTAGCTAACATTTATTTACACACACTCTTTGAGTCTAGTTAAAGCGCAAACAGAAAGAAATTGAACATCAAGTATTTTCTCCAATAGGTTTAAATTGGATTTCGTTTCAATCTGAAACTGTTTATTGTGCCATCTTTGTATTCCCATTAACGATTATAAATTCATTGACATAAGCAAGGCATTTGGCAAAAGCTTTCCACGCACAATCAAAATGATGGAATTAGTTTTTATCTCGAGAGATCTTGGAGTTTCAAGATCGAATATTTAGATATCTTTGATCTCCTATAGAGTTTTAAGTAGAACAATAAAAAAAAATGCGTAGCTAATTCTCAATTCAAATTTTCCTCATCAATTTCTCGTCCAATTTGACAATTCGTCTCGAACATTCCACTGTTTAAATGTTGGCCTTTGTCTCTAAAAACTCTGATTTTATCTTGAGTTACGTCAGCCGTGAAATAATCTCTTGCCTACATTTTTTGTTTAAAAACAAAACAGCTAAAAGTTTTGGAGCATTCTAAAGCATTCAGGAGGTTTAGGGTAGGTGTTATCAGCAATTTGGACACATATACGAGTATGAAACTAATTAACCGACAACCTTTGTCCATTCGGAGTCACAATTACATACAATTAAATTTGGCCTAAAATAATATTGGAGTTAATTTGGGCAAAGTCCTAAATGGTGTTCCGCAGGGTTTATGTTGGGACCCTGTGTGATTAAGGCGTGTTCTAACCGCCTGGTTTCAATAAAAAGGCAGACAATTAGCCCGGGTGTCAATTAACGCGGCGATTAATGAGGAGCAGAAGGGTAGAATGTTTGGTTGTTTTTTACACGGCTTGGTGACGAAATCGTATTGTATAATATATCATATTCGCTGTTTTACGTTGACAATTTGGAAATTTCGTCCTTTTATATTAGCAATGATATTTTTTTCTATAAATTTGATATGATCAAATTTGAAGTTAGCTATAAAAGGGTTTAATAAACAATGAAATACTTCATTAACATAGCTTTTTTGTTCTCGACACTTCGATATTACCTATGTACCTACGTAACAGTACCAGCCGGTTACTATTAGTGGCGCTAAGGAATGACAAAAAGAAAAGACGCCTTCTTCTCAGTGTCATTCCTTACTTGACTGATTTTTATACTACTGATATTATGCCTATACTGTCTGGAAACTAATACAAAAAAACATCTAGAAAGCTCTAGTTTTCTTCACTTTGCCTATAAAGTGAACATTACTTTTTTAATAAATAAATAGATAAAACGAGCTACAAATGAAGTCAAAAGGATTATTTATTTTAGTTTGAAACTGAAAATAAAGGAATTCCGCTTGTTTCGCTATGTTGTGTTCCCAGTGCTGAGAATAAAACTCCGGCCCGTGGAAGTGCTATAATTTACCACAAGGGACTAACAGCATATTGGGAAAAATGTTACTTGCTAGAATTTTTTCGTGTTAGGCATTGTTGCAAAAACAGCTTCACAGTTTTAGGACTCAATAACAGGGTCTGTGCATTGTGAGGTCTAGCAGGCAAAGTTTTATTAGGTTTTTTACAATATTTTTGTAGCAGTTTGGAATTTGGACTTGTGTCCATAAAATGCGTATAATTGTGGGTGCGCCCATCAATACCTACCTCTGCGTTACTCTAATGGAAATACAGGCATGCTGGTAGGATTATGTTGGCTTTTATTAAATTACTTTGATTATTGCTACATAGCAAAATATTATCGACATTTGGGTAAGTAAACAAATAATTTGAGACCAAAAATTATGTGCCAAAGAGCAGTATTCAGTGGATGTTGTTGGCGCTGTCCTTTATTGTCAATGATTACAAAAGGCTTATTGTTTTAAGCCGTCTTTGAATAAATGATTAAATAATTATTTTGGGGAAACAATTCATGCAAAAGTTTTCGAATAACATACCAACTTGTATTCCCAAAAGAGATGGGCAGTGGTGTACAAATGTACATCCACAGGGAGCGATCAATTGTCTTTATGCTAGAAGTCCTGGGGCTCGTGTCCCAGGTCAAACAACGGGCTATTCGGCTTTTTATATAAAATTCTCAGTACCAGCTCGGACTTTGAATTTCGTTATTACACACGGACCCAAACATAGGTAAGTGTCGGGTGTAAATTAGTACACCTCTGCTGAACCCCTCGGGGAATACAAGCGTACATCTACAATGTAAATAGTAATGATCACATCTGCTGAAGACAGAATTGCATCTCATTCGTAGTCGTCCGTTGTCTTCTCCGTGACAAGTGGACGCGTTGCTTACTCGACACCAGTAAATCATACAAACGTGGCAGCATGTCTCACTGGCATTGTTACTGAAGCTTCTGACACAATGGCCGGCTTACCAAACGGCGTGAGAGACACTTGTCACATAATTAACTACTTAAACGGAGCTCTTATGTAGCAATAGAGATAAACTGTGCTGAGGGACTTAGGAAATCAATGGGGCGACGCCAGAACGTTACGCATAGAAAAATGATGATATCGATTAAATTAAGTTCTTCTTAATTTTGTATCAAATCGATAATCCAAAGCTTTTAGAAAAAGAATGACAAGAGAAAACTGAAGATGAAAATATCCAAAATAAAATTTTTAATGTGTTTTGTTCAAAATCAATAAAATATTTTTATTAAAATTGGTTGTCTGATCGTTAAAAATGCTTGCTCGCGCACTAACTAGCGAATAAATTTCACGAATATATGTCTATTTATTTCATTCCAAAAAAATACTATCAGAATAGTAACCATTGGATGTAGAGCATCTAATTCGTCATTGTATCTAAGCTCAAATCCTAATTCAAGGTGTCATTAGTCAACACTGCTTAGATATTCTTTTCATATGACATTTTACACTTTCTATAAAAGGAATGTATTGTGCATTATGTACGTACTTTTTTTTAATTAATACATTGTTTGTGCTGAAACTGAACCAAACACGGACACATGTCATACGTTTTAATTTGGTGACAGCTCAAAACTTAGCATCGAAAAGATATATATATAATTATATACGTTATTATTTCCGACGGAGAACAAGGCTTCCGGGTGGTGGCGCGAGATGTAAGATTTGGCGATAAATAATATTTTTTTTACATAATATAATTATAACTTACCATCACGCTTGTGTTCCTCGAAGGGTCAAGACTAAGTATATTCCATCAGTCATAAAAGTAAATTTGTATTCGAAATTCGAAATTAAACAACTCAAATCAAATGCTAATATGAACACATATTAGCATTTCATTTGATTTGTTTAATTCAATTGTTTAGTTCAATTTAATATCATCATCAAACTATTTGCCGTGCAATTCCTGGGCACAGTCTCGCCTCAGAATAAGAGAGATCATTTTTTGAGGGTTCACATAATGTGAACACTACAAAAGTGTCTAATTCCAAACTACCTACTTCATAAGTCGGGTGAACGTCAAACACTCGCTTTGTCAAACTAACATTGTGAAACTTAGCAAGTAGAGAGAGAGAGAGAGAGCGATTCATTTTCTAGGTAAAACAAGTAGAAAATCACGATTCTGTTCGCGATTTTTTTATGTTCCATCCATTGCTTGTAATATTGGAATTACTACTTTAAGGTCAATTTAATTAGTAGATTTTTTGCATACCGAGCCGCTATTCGTATTCAAAGATCGCTATCTCCTATGAATGACACCATCCCCTCTCTAAGCATTACACTAAGCTTTTTAACAGTATTTACGAGACTTATACTTGTACAAGTTGCAAGACTGCTGTTGAGTCTACGATAATTAAGCATGTAAAGTAAAGTAAATGTTATTATCAGAACAATAATTTTACATATTATGAAAGTTAGACATTGTTGCATTATACCTATAGTTATTATAATTATTGCACTCATGGTCTACTGAGATAATAAATGAATAATTCTTTGATAGTCCTATAGAACCTTTTCGCCACTTGCTACGATTCTTTCAACACACTTCTTTTAATTCTTCCAGATTCATACTACCTACCTACTTCTACCTTGGTAGAAGTTAATGAAGAATATTCATGAGGTTAGTACGCCTGTGCCTAACCCTTCAGGGAATACAGGCGTTATGGTATTTTATTTTATTTTGGTATGTTACGTATGTATAACAAATCTGTTTGTTTATCATATTTTGTTTCAATTATTTCTTTCTTTCTTTACCTCGCAATGGCGCGATGGCCTCCCTAGAGGCTTACCTCATTATCACCCCCTCCCGGCTCAGTCTCTGCCCACCCTTCGAACACGTGTCGTGAACAAAGCGCTGGTACTTTTAACGACCAATTACTGATGCTTACCGTATGTAAGACTTTGACATTGTTACCAAAGTCTTTGTTGAAACGTTACAAAGATTCAATGCGGAATTTACATTTTTTTCATCTTTAACAAGTAAAATCTCTGAAGAAGGGGAATTTATTGATAATGCTTTTATCATATTAGAGAGTAGCATTTTCTCATTGTCATTTTATATAATTACAGATCTCTCAAAAAGAGGTAAAGGATGTCACGTGTTACTGCTATAATGTTTTGATGGGAAAGGAAAATGGATGCTATGAATGAAATTGAGAACTATCCCGCTTTTATAACCCAAAAATGTTTGCATCAAGATATAGTGTTACAATTTCTGGGTTGCATGGGAGTGAGTTTAAATGGCATAGATGGAGTTACAGGGCTGGATTAACCTAACGTAAAAGTATAACTAATATGCGCCCTGTGTTCCTTAGAGGACCCCTTCAATCGAGACAGAATATTACATTTTTTTTGTAGGAAGGTAGACAACTATGCACGTTACTTATATCAAGTTATATTACCCAGACTGCCTCATTAGTCTAGTGGTGCCAAGTGTGACTGCTACGCTAGAGGTCCTGGGTTCGATTCCCAGGTCGAGCAAAGTGTTATGGGGTTTTTTTTATGAAATTCTCAGTAGCAGCTCGGTGTTTGGAATTTGTGCCCGGTTAATGGCAATAGGCTCGCCCCCTATTACATGGGACCTAAACATGCCAGGGAACTGTGGGTGTGCCTTGGGACACCTCTGCCTAACCCTTCGGGGAATACAGGCGTGATGGTATGTTATGTTATGTTATATTACTAGTGGTTTCTACATTGCTTAATCCGGCCCTGATAGGTTAACATGTCTTCGTTTCATTATCAGTTATAGATTCTTTGTATCGCAACTTCTTTGTTTTTCTAAGTTTACCTTCATCTTCGGTAGTGATAAGTATTTAATGTTCATTGTCTACTTGGTTATCAATAAATGTCACCTTTGACGCAGTGTTTTGTCGGATTTTTCCGGCTTTAGAGGATTAGGTACTTAAACAATACATTTTTTTATTTTGCAATGTACGCTATATCTTAAAGTACTGATATAGCCAACACTCTTTCAATCAAGTGACACAGTTTTCGTTCGCGTACTTCTTATCTAGGTTCCTAAGCTTCTCTTTAATGAAAACTCTTTGCTATAAGGTGTGGCGAAACTCCTCCGAGATCCAGCGCGGCAACTTTCTTACTTATATAGTTAACGTTCCACTCCACCCCTGCTCCCGCACCCGCTTCGGAATGTTGTGAATAATGTTTTTTTTATCCTCAACATTTGATCACTAGTTGCTAAACTTGATGTTATAGGAAATTTACAACTACACCTGAAAATTATGTTAAATTCTAATTTGTATACAAATATTTTTTACTAGCTTTTTCCCACGGCTTCGCTCACCTGAAGCTGATCTCTTGAGTGATGATCTCTTCTGTATATGGGTCTCTATACATCAGAGATGTCAATGGCTGTATCTCAGGATCCGATTAATTAATTGAGATAAGAACTTCACCAGTCTTTAAGTTGGCGCATATACTTTCTAACTGTGTTAACAAAATTAAAATCTATTCAGTAGTTTTTGCTCCAATCCGTAACAAACACAGCTTTTTACAATTTTATAATAGTAGAGAGAAGAAGAGAAGAAGAGATAAATAGATCATTATAGGGTTGGCTAGATTTTTTGAGATTGTACCTACCGGTCAAGTTGAAAGTCTTGAGTAAGACTCCAAGACGCAGGTTATGAACCTGTCACAAATACGCTTGAAGCTTGCCAACCCGCAGTAGTCTAGCGTAGTTCATTATAGTCTAACAATAGAGAGAGAGAACCGATCTCTTAACTAAGAGGAACTGGCTAAAAAAAATGTACATCTGGCCCGACAGCTACGAGCCTCAGCTTTGTTTACATGTCTGGATCAACAATCCTTAAAATGTTCCAAAGACCATAACTTAATAAACAAGACAAAATCAAGGAAGAATGCAAACTTTATGATTCTCAAACACAATTCAGCACTTTTAATAATTAACTGAGTAATTTCAACGAAAATGAACTTGTAATAAAACGGAACGCAAGAATATTAACAACATAATATTATTGTAATACAGTTGAATACAGAAAAACCGTTTATTTTGCTTACTAAGCGCAACAGCCTGTGCGCGTGAGAAAGGGTTCTAACGAATATTTAGGAGTACAAGTCGGTTAAAAAAGAAACTGTTCGCCATAAATGACTATATTTGCGCTCATGGTGCATTGGCTGAGCGATCAGCTTCTATCTTTTACCCATGGGTCGTGAGTTCTAGTTAGGTTCTAGTCCACACGGAACATTTATAATAATTGAGTTGAATTTTTTGGCTTTGAAATTTGTTTACAAAATGTCATACATTTTATCACGCCCGTATTGCCTGAAGGGTTAGGGAGAAGTGTAATGTACCCACAGTACATCGATATTTTAGGTCTTATGTACAACGGGTAAGCCTATTGCCATTAACCGGGCACAAATCCAAAATCACTATAATACAATAGTAGTCACGCTTGGGACCGCAAGACGAGTCGAGAGAGAAGAGTTTAGTGCAGTGAATTTATATCCGTGAACCGAATGAAGTGGTCCTTCTGTACGCCTCTATATCGCGTGTTTGTTGTTGGCAACGACTAAATATCTCAACAGGATGTTTATTTTTATTTCCTTTGCCTGTGCTGTTTGTGCAAGTAATGGCGCTTTTAAAACTATTGCTAGGCGGTTGTTGTTACCGTACATTGCAATAGCATCGCTCTACCAGCTGTGTTGGGAATTAGGACAATTTGTATAGGTCTACATATGGATTTAAAAGATTTTAACTGTTGTGTTAATGTGGGGAGCATCAAAAGAGCCTCCATCCAAAATCCATTACTTACTAAATTTTCATAGTCATATTATAAACGCGGAAGTATTCTTTGTCCATCTGTTTGCACGTGACTATTTTCCACCTAAACTGGTTTTGATCAAATTTATTTAATTTGCAAGTATATGAGTAGTACTATAACATAAGAATACTGTAAGTTTTGCTAATCAGATTGCAACAAACAAATTTCATAAATATACATATTTTAATAACCATTCTGAGGGGAGTCCCGTGCCCAGCAGTGGGATAGTATAATGAATTGATGATGTTATTGGGATAAGCAGAGACTGTGCCTACCGTAATGAAACTTGTAGTTAAAAAGTATGATCTTTGGTTTAGGGTGCTTTTATCCTGACCACTTTTGTGAATCACGCCTCTTAATTTGAAAAATCTCCTTAATTGATATGAAAGACACATTTTCAGTTTCAAAATATCAATGTTATTCTATCGTAATACAAACAAAGTCATTGTTTGGTTACACAACCCAACCTTGTTACTTGATACGATGCATTAACAAACCGTCAGTAGATAATTAGCCTACATCGAAATAATGATGGAGTAATTTAATTATCAGCGGAAACGAGGATTGATGATTGTTTAGAATACTATAACTATTGTAGAGACTGCTAATTAATGGATCCAACGTGCGCGGTCTTGAGTTCGATTCTCGATCAGTGTCATTAGGTTTTTGGGGCTGCAATGCACGAGGAAGTCCGAACTTTCTCAAAATACCAAAAAGATTTAATAACATACCAAAGTACATAAGATTCCAGGAATCCAGCATACTTTTATCAAGTACTTATGAATAATTCAGGATATTCGAGAAAAAAACTGCGTAACTTCCCGAGTCAAGGGTTCTTCGTGTAATAAAGTGAAACTCGGTAAGTTGGGAGCTTGGCAGAGCCGTAGCCTGTATGAAATATTCATGCGGTCGTTAACAAAGTTTTTTCGTAAGCGTTTGACAGAGAACGAAAATAAATAGCTGCGGGTATTTAAAAAGGCAGAGGCTGTCAAGGTCAGGCAATTTATTTGGCAACAGGACGTGACCGGTGCGAATTGGTCCTTATATCCGTTTTTACAGATGATAGCACAAGTGTTAGTATTGTTGTAATTTTGCGGCTTATTTAGTATTTCACTCTTTTTTTAAAAGCAATAAAATGTTGATGATATTTTTTTTTTGCAAGGACTTGCTTAGGACCAATTTCAAGTTTACAGGAAGAATTAAATAAATAATAAATATTCTGGGACATTTTTTACACAGCACCATCTAGTCCCAAACTAAGCAGAGCTTGTACTATGGGTACTAGACAATGGATATAATACTAATATACTTTTTTTTGTAAATACATACTTATAATACATAAGAAACACCCAGACGAACACAAACACTTATATTCATCACATATATTTTTGTGTCCGGTGGGAATCGAACCCACGACCTCATGGTCAGCAGTCCGGTACTCAAACCACTAAACCACAGAGGTCGTCATTAAATATCATCAGCTTCGTCAAATATTATCAGCTTCATTACTCTACTGGTCCTACACGCGACTGCTATGCTTGAAGTCCTGATATAGAGATTTTTGGTATAGTTCCCGGTTAATGGTAATAGGCTCGAATCTATTACATGGGACCTAAACATGTGGTTAACTGAGGATGTTTATTAGTAAATTTCTGCCTAACCTTTTAGGGATTTCAGGCATGATGTATTTTAGATTATTACTAAGACTAGACTTATTAAAAGCCCCACAATAACAATCGATGCAATATTTGCTCATGAATTTCCCAAAAAACATCTCTCAAGAGATTTTAACAAAAACAAGCTTGTTGTACCGTGCGGAAATCTCCCGGTAGCGTCGGCAAAACAAATTACTTGAACGCTGGGGGGTTGGGGGGTATTGGTTCGTGAAACAGCGTCTATATAATTACACGGATATCTAATTCTGGCGTGTCTATTTCGGATTTGGTCATGCGGACAGAAGGACTAGTTGGTTTTATTTTTAAGATGAATTACAGTAATATTGACGTATCAACATAATTATATATATTCAAATTCAGCTATATTTAGTATACCTACATCATACATTATTTAGGATATTATGAAAAGTTTCCAATCTTACTTGTCTACTTTTAAATTAGGAACATACTTGGACCAACGTAACGTCAAAATAATGATAATAATAATATCAGCAACCGTGAAGACTCCAATATTTGTTAGGGACAGATTTTTATTGGCTCTGCAAGTATTCCTTACAAACGTGCTAAACATACAACACAGTTTAATAAATCTCAATCATTATTAACTTACTGTCCATCGTCTGTCTGTCTAACGGCCCGTTTAAATGTAATCTTTTCCGAGCGATCCGGCCGGCCGCCAGCCGACTGTTAGTGAGGATTAGCTGCCTGATAATGACGTATTTGCGGGCATCGCTGACGTCATGATTGAGGGTAGGGTTGCCAGATGTAACAGAAATGTATTTTTGTTCTGTGAAAATAATTTGCGTAATGCTGCCGGCAGAAGTGTGCAGACTGAAAGAGGTTTACATCTTGAATGCTGAAGAAGTTTTAAATAATTACTTTATTAATGTATTTTTTTCGGTCTTTGTATTTTTGCTTTAGTTTAATATGGCATTAAACCTTGAACTTACAGAAAACTATTGCTTATTTAAACTTTGCCTAGCAGTGGAATCGTCCATCGCAACATTGAAAACGAAGTCAAATGAGGTATTTTTTTAAGTGGTGATGGTGGCGGTTATTATTGGATAAAAAGTCCCAAAACTAAATATAGAAACGTGGTAAACCTACCTCCAATAATCTAGTCGTTCGCAATGATAATACAATCACGGTAACATAGTTATATAGTGCGTCGTTATCCTGTGTTGATTGACATCACATCACGCCTCTATTCAACAAAGGATGAGACAGGAGTTCGGTATAATTATCAGAAGCGTTGATTTAAAATGATATTAGAGTCGTGTCTGTTGTCATTGCCATTAGGAATTTACCAGATCCAGGCAATCAAGATCTTAATTGAAACTATACAGCTGATGAGGCAATGTTGATGTACTGTCTGTTGGTCACAAATTAACTCATTGATCCCGAGCGCTATTGCTACGCTAGCCGTCTTGAGTTCGATTCTAAGGTCGAGCAAAGTGTTATTGGGTTTTTCTATGAAATTCTCAAGAGCAGCTCGGAGTTTCAGATCTGTGCCCGGTTCATGACAATTCTTAAAATCTAATAGCAATAGCTCCATCTTACATAGGACCTAAACATGGTGGGTGTACATACATAATTACACCTCAACCTAAACCTTCGGAGATTACAGGTGTAACGTTATGTTATGTCTGTTGGTCTACTGTGCAACGTTAGATAATTTTTCACAGTATTGTTATGTGCATGTGTTCTCAATCATAGCCTTCAAGTCCATCCCTTGCAAGTGAGCTGACCTCAAACAAACGACTATAATTTTGTAGGTAATTTAAATGTTATATATTTTTTTTTGATGTTGACGAAATTATCTACAATATTCTTAATAGTCCATTGTTATAAGGCCTTCCATAATTTTTATTTTCATATAATTTATTTATTGAAAGAAAATAATAAGGTTTGTCCTTCTGAAAAAGAGACCAATTCTTTCCATTAATTCATTAGCTGCATTCTACAAAGAATTCTTTGTCCGAAAAATACGACCCAAAAAATCGAAAGCCCCTTTTGTAGCCCAGGATCATCCGTCGTTTTAAATCAAAAACTTTTACCAACTTGATTTTTCATTGATGGCCTTAAAACGATTTTAACTAGAAGTCGGGTCAAACAAAAGCCGGGGCCCGAAGTCGTTTCGCGAAGTGGCTGGTCCCGTAATTTATAGCAATTGGAGTTTTTAATAAAAAGCAGAGGAAATGCTCGAACAGCCAGTGAGTATTGTTAGGGTTTTAATAAAAAGAAACCTGATTACACAGGTATTGGTTCTTTTGATCCTGGCTGGAAATGTACGCAAAGTTTAGAATTTGTTTTTCTTTTGTTATTAAACTATTCTATTGTTTGGTCAGCCAGGTTTGATAGGAAGAAATGAAAAGGGTAGTTAGCCAAAAATCGTGGAAGTAGTAGAATCATTGAACCCACTTATTCATACAAATTTAATGAAAAATATTTGTTTTATTAAATACAGCCCTACAGGCAGGCTCCTACAACCATACCTTTTGCAAAGGCATGAAAGTTTCTTTTTACATTATTTTCTGCACGATTGGGTGACATAGTAAAACATTTATCTCAGACCCCGGACTCGGGTCCAGGTACGAAATTTGTTAACAATGCTATACGGATACAATTTTGGAATGCTGGGAAAAGCTTCCTTAGCAACGTGTAATCAGTAAGAGAATTCAGTAGTTCCACTTAGTGATGAAGGTGAGATTAGATTAATAATAATAATAATAAATATTCTGGGACATTTTACACAGCACCATCTAGTCCCAAAATAAGCAGAGCTTGTACTATGGGTACTAGACAATGGATATAATACTTATATACTTTCTTTTTGTAAATAAATACTTATAATACATAAGGAACACCCAGACGAACACAAACACTTATATTCATCACTGTGTCCTGTGGGAATCAAACCCGACCTCATGGTCAGCAGTCCATATCCAAAAGATTTGGTAGTCGGTGTCGGCTGTTGATTGTTAATTATTTTACTACGGTAGGTGCAATTATTGTGGATCTCATACCAAAACGATATTTATCTATAAATTGAACAGCTGTTAACACTCACTTCTGATTGACGGCTTCTTCTCAACCCTGACTTTATGGGCGCAGAAAATGATATCGGCAATGGCAGGTCATGAAATAAGACGATAAGACTCCCACCGACATATATCCTCAGAGTATCGTTT
Source organism: Acronicta leporina (assembly GCA_947256265.1). Classification (NCBI taxonomy): domain Eukaryota; kingdom Metazoa; phylum Arthropoda; class Insecta; order Lepidoptera; family Noctuidae; genus Acronicta; species Acronicta leporina. The sequence goes on along the minus strand of OX366536.1, from coordinate 10,143,348 downwards.
GTTGCTAATTTACGAAATTTTAATACCAACAGAAGATTAGGTGGTAAAGAAGAAATAACTCTAGTAAGTACAACTTAAGTGATAGAACTGAAACTCAATGTTAAGTAGCAACATTGTACAACGTAGGTATACCAACATTTTTTTATCTCACAAACACAAACAATTTTTCGCACAATTCACAAATCAAGGGAGTCTACTTTTCATTCAGTCTTATCAATGCCATCCTAAACAAGTATCGCTGTAAAGTTTTGTGGCAATTTTACCAATGTTTTGTGTACTTATATTACTGGAAAATTCTTACTCACTGGTGCTACTATCAACAAATAATACAATATCGTGATCAGTGTCAGGCTCCTAACAAGATATGGAAGTTTTTTATGAGGTCAGAAAGATACAGGAGATTTATAAGGAATATTTTGATGATAAATTATTGATGTTTTCTACCGGAAAACCTTCGCTATTGTATTGCATCTTAGCTTTTTGTTTGGTCAGTATAATAACAGACCAGGAAAACGCAGTAATAACTTGGCAATAGAAAGGTTTATTGTCAGCTGTTGTCAAAGGAGCTGACCGGTGCGGTATTATTCGTTTCCTACTTTGTGACGTCGAATAGATTCTTTGGTTTAAAGCGAAAAGACTTTTCCAGTTCCTACCAGTTTCTATCAACAAAATTTACAGCTATTATTGTAAGTAATATTAGCATCAGCGTATGTTGCAGTATTATTTTAGTTTTAGTTGATATAGTTTTTTTTAATACGTTGTCCCAGACTAAGATACTCTCTATATCACACCTAGACCCGGAATAACTGGTACAAACATTTTTGTTTTTATGGTGATCGAACCTATAATCAGTGGTGTAGAATCTGTTGGCTCAGTAACAGAGACAAACGTGCGGATAAAGAATTGCCTGGCTAGTTCAAAATATTAAAAGAAGTCAATAAATGGATAGCTCTTACGATACGCCTAAATCACAAGTTTCGTGCAAGTAGCTACATGCTACATTTATTCATTGTTTTATTTCTTAAATAATCACATCAGTATGAACACTTTCAACACTTCATACAATATATATATAATAAACATAGACGGAAGAAGGAATTAAATGAAACTGCTACATTTAAATCACCATACATATTCAATAGAATGAATTCAGTTACAGTTCCAACTATCAATTCTCTGCGGAATATTCATGTACTTTCACGTTTAAAGTAAAGTGGATTCGACTTAAAATAGCCCCTAAAAAACTGTTTATGAACTTATCTTCTTCTAAAAATAAGTTCTTTTAGTAATTCAGTTTAGTTTTCCGTGTTATCTAAGAAAGTATCAATAAATATTTAATAACATGATTATATGTAATAACAAAATTAATATTGAATGTCAGAAAATAAACTAAATAAGCTGTCATCGCTATTATTTTTAGTCTCTCTTTATTTCTTCAAAGTTAATTAATTACAGAAATGTTGCTAGGTTCCGCATTGCGAAAAAAGCTAGACAGTTCGTATAATCGTAATTAGTCTCAAAGGACCACTTTCTTAACTTTTCAACAATATTTTAAAGGGACAAAATCTGCTCTTTAATAATTATTTAGTTAATAAGATACGTATTTTAATATATAATATTATGCTTCCACCGGATTGTTGTCTCCATGTAAAAAATGAGGTGTATTAGCAACTTTTTTGTCATTTACAATCATGAATCATTACTAAACTGACTTTACTTGGTTTATACTACGAGCAGTTTTGAACGGAACTGGACATTAGATCCTATAATCAAGTATAAATGTGTTCTTTTTTACAATACACTGGGAAGGTAGTGTGGAAACTAAGTATTTTTTCTTTCTATAAAACGAGCCAATGTTTCAACACTAAGCTTTCTCCTATATCGTGAGTGCATTTACAAATACAAATTATCATATACACAAACACCCAAACCGGTGCAAATACCTGTAGGTCATACAAATCATTGTTTCGTCCAGTGATCGGATTGAACCCACAACATGTAGCGTAGAAGCCACTACGCCCATTTTTCCCTCAAATGTTTGGTGTTCTAAGCCGTCGTCATAAGGAGTAATATTAATATTGATATTGACATGAGCTTTGCTATTATACCTTTAATAATTAAGTACTTATTGTATAGAAAAAAATACATATGTAACTTCGTAGCAGCAACAACGACTCGTAACACGTTCTGCAACAAATCTTGCAACGTAACACGTATTCCATATCAAGAACTCCATAAAGGCACCAAACTTCCATGGTATAACTGGATCACATAAAGCCGAACGCTTGGATGTGAAAACTTTATATCTTAAAGTTCAATAACATTGAACGGTGCGTGCGTATTCAGATACGAATGTTTTCGAATCTTGTTCAGAAGTATTTTTGTTCTAAACTTCGCGTTTCGAAGTCTCAAGAAGTTTTCATAAACATATTGAACTTGCTTTTGCTCACGGCGACGCTCACGTGAAAGCTATATTAGGATTAGCAATGGATTCCCGAAGAAGGGAAAACACACAACTTACTCTTGCACAGCTTCATCAGTAAGTAAGGCTTTTAATAAATATATTGAATCTCAGTCAACTTTGAGTAGTAAAATTAGCTATATAAATTAGCCTCATAAGCCTAGTGGCCCTGAGCGCGACTGCCACGCGATGGTTTGATTCCCAGGTCGAGCAGCTCGGAGCTTGGAATTTATGCCCGGTTAATGGCAATAGGCTCGCCCCCTATTACATGGGGCCTAAAAATACCGGCGAACTGTGGGTGTATATTAGTACAATTCTGCCTGACCCTTCGGGAAATACAGGCGTGATGGTATGATGATAGTAGCTATATTATAAGATTTTTGGAAAATGTTGCAAAAACGAAGAGTAATTTAGTACCCATCCCAATTGAAATCTCTCATTAACTTTGTCTTAAACTCGCAAAATCAATATTAATAGTATAGGAAGGTATTAATGATGATGGTGATGATGGAGGGGCTCGTGGCTAAGTAACAATTAAGCTGATCAACTGATCTGCAAGGTTGGGCTGCGTTCGCTGCGGTCATTGTTTGGATAGGAGACCATTCTTACACATCGAGATCCCTCCGTACCTTGGAGAGCAAGTAAAGCCGTCGATCCCGGTTGATACGAACATCTATGAGAATTGTCAGTGGTAGTCAGTATCCCAAAAAAGCCTGACATCCGGACTATCCTCTGAATATTTACCTCTGGCTAGCCATCTGGAGAACACAGGCGCCATTTTGCATGGTAATATCCGTATAATATAAAAAGTAACAGGTGAAAGGCTAGTGATGCAACTTTCTAAATATCCCCCACATTCAACACCTAAAGTATAAAATATGATACAACACAAGCTCATTCTCGACCTAATTATCACCAACATATTGCCATTACTGTGCGCGTATATTTTACAACCCCAACCCCGTTTCATCCCTCTGGGGGGGTTGAAACAGTTCGTTACTGTACAAATTGGCTTTTCTCCAGAGCTCTGTATTTTTGTCGGAATAACAACGTCTTGGTGTCCCCGGCCAGATTGTAATTTATCAAAAGACTTATTATTGTTGAAATTAGAGGGTTTGCAAAATGTATTTTTTACAGGCGTTTTGGTAGAAACGCAATTGTAGGGGATATTTTTACATTGTATTATTGTTTGAAAGTAGAATATTAATTGCTTTAAAATTATTAACAAATATTTATCATGGCTACTGAGCCTGTGGTTTCTTGATTTATATTCTATTACTACTTGAAACTTATCGTTGCAGCTACGGGAAAAACGACAGGGTGTCATGTGGTAAGTCTAAAAGTGCTTGTTAAAATCTTGATTTTATAAATAGAATTAACTTATCCATAACTTAGGGCATTACTTACAAACTCGATATCTCTTTCATTTATAATTTTAATAAAACGTTTACTCAGTAGGTGCTCCAAAGAACCAAAAACTGTAATTGAAATAATCATAAATAACATTTTTAAACTCATAAAACAAAACATATTTTTCAGTTTTAAAACATTATATATTAGTATGAAGTGTTTACAGAGGATTATCTGTGATTACGTAACAAGGCTCGGGTTTCAGTAATTATGAAAAAGTACCGTTGGCGGCGACGCGAATACAATCGGCTTAGACATTACATGTTTAATTAGTGTTATAACAAATCCATTCGCCGTTGAAAATGTTCATTTACATTCGTTAATTAATCTATACTTCTATACTAATATATAAAGCTGAAGAGTTTGTTTGATTGTTTGCTTGTTTGTTTGCTTGAACGCGCTAATCTCAGGAACTACTGGTCCGATTTGAAAAAATATTTCAGTGTTAGATAGCCCATTTATTGAGGAAGGCTATAGGCTATATATCATCATGCTACGCGGACGAAGTCGCGGGCAGAAGCTAGTTAAGTTATATATATAGAATATCATTGTGATATTTTAACTCCATTCGAAAAAGGGTTTCAGCGAGGCTTACGAGAATATGAAATCAATAGCTTGCGAAGCACTTCAAGTTCAAAGGTCAAAAATATTTATTACAAATAAATTTTACTAGCATCAGTTATACCTCATTATTTATTTATTTATTTATTTAGTAACTTACATACAGATATCCTTACAGGCTAAACCCAATGCGATATTGTACTTAATTATTATAGTAGTGGTACCAATCGCGGCTGCTACCCTGTTCGATTCATAGGTCGAGTAGTGTTATTGGGTTTTTATCTAGCTGCCCGGCCCGGCTTCGCCCGTTTTCCCGTAGGAATGAAGCATTTTCCCGCGTTAAAAAGTAGCCTATGTTCATCAGATATAATGTCGGCTTCTAATTGTAAAAGATTTTTTCAAATCAGTCCAGTAGTTTCGGAGCCTATTCAATAAAAACAAACAAACAAATCTTTCCTCTTTATAATATTAGTGTAGATGTAGATTCTCAGTAGCAGCTTGGAGTCTGAATTTATCCCTAAGTTAGCCCCCTATAAAATGGTACTTAAATATACTGGCGAACTGTGCTTGTACATAAGTAAACCGCTGCTTAACCCTTGTTTTTACAGGCGTTATACTAAGTTATTCATGCATTGTATTTATTAAATGTTATGATTTTCGTTGCTATCTGGCATCGGATAGGAAATACTCCTGTTCTTTATTTTCTACTAGCTTCTGCCCGCGACTTCGTCCGCGTAGCGTGATGATATATAGCCTTTAACCTTCCTCAATAAATGGGCTATCTAACACTGAAATATTTTTTTCTATCGGACCAGTAGTTCCTGAGATTAGCGCGTTCAAGCAAACAAACAAACAAACTCTTCATATATTAGTAGTATAGATGATAAATAAAGCTTTAAAGGTTTTCTATATTAAAACAAAAACAGTTGTTCTTCATTTAATTGGCATTTACTTTTACGACACAATATATAGCTTATTGTTTACAATGAAATGTAATTCATTATATATTAAAATATTTACCGTACATTAGCGTATGTAGGCAAAACATTGGGTTTTCCACCCTCCAGAGGATTTGTGGCCCAAAATATAATAAATACGTAAGAACGTAAGAGGATACTCCCGTTAAATATGTTCCAATAGGGTTTCCAGGATCGGTGGATGTTCCAGAATTATTTAATACCACATGGAACAGATGTAAAAAGATTACACCCCAAAAGTACAGACACTTTTTTGTTTCAAAATAATATTTTTCACTTTTGCAGCAAGCCCGATTCCGCGATATTTTTAAAAAGTAGCCGAAATTATTGCTGTATTAAAATATAGGCCAGGTGTAGGATTATGTAGGCTGACAGTAATTTATTACAGAAACAAACCTACAGACATCTGAATGATAAATACAGCTTAATTATTTTGGTCCTTTGGTACGAAGTCTATTAATATATATCGCACCATAATTTTTGATACAACACGTGAATGCCAAAAAGGTAAAATAAGATTGCTTACCCAATCTAAGTAAAATTATTGAGATAATATATTAAAACAATAATGGTTACGAGCAACTTATATTATTCCACAGTAACAAAGCAAAGGAAGACACTATTCACCAATACGTATACGTTTGCTAAATATATCGTCAATCTCATTTTCCTCATGGCATCAGCAGAGTTCATTGAATCTCTAACATTATTTGCGATTGAAGGCCTTATCTTTTCGCCCTCTGCTCAGTTTTATAGGCCATCACATACTATCAACAGTGCTACCTTTTCCGTGAGTTGGTAAAAACAAATTTGGCTGAGTTTGAGAGTTTGTTGTGTGATACAATTGAATTTAAACCTGTGTGCTTATTTCAATGATTGTTTAATTTGATCAGTTTTTTTTAAATTAGATTTTGTAGGTAAACAATTAACACAAAACGGAATTATTGTATAATGTACCCAATACTTATCATTATGAAAAACTTTTACCGTGGGACCAAGTCTGAAAACGGGGAAAAATCATATACAATGAATGAATGAATGAATGAATAGCTGTTTTTTTCGCAATTTCAGTGATGTTCTTATACCTTCAATGGACCCTCCTCGAGTTTATGGTATACAAAAATATGATTGGAAAGAAATTTAAACAACTAAGTGAGCTCTCGATACGTCAAACTGAAATGCTGAGCCAGTGTTCCGCGTTTTTTTATAGGATAGGGACCAAACGAGCAGGCTATCGCCGCCCATAGACACCCGCAACACCAGAGGAATCACAAGTGCGTTGCCCGCCTTTTAAAAGGGCTTGGGCCTCCGGTATCCTCACTCTTTTCTGTGAGGCCATGATATGAGTCCGGTCGAGCCGGCCCATACGTGCCGAAGCATGAATCTTCCACGGTAAAAAATATGAGTTATGAATACGGGCTTTCAGTTATGAAAACGAAAAGAATTTTACAATCGAATACTTAAAATTAAATCATTTTAAAATTCTCATTCGAATTCTATCAACCCTACACATTCATACAAATCCGGGTTTATTTTGAAAACGTAATAATTACAGCTGGCCTCATTAAGAGATGTTGCCACATAGCAAAAACTCCAGTGTTGCCATGTATCACAATGTAGGTTTGTCCATAATTGCTGTTAGTATTAAATTCGCGTTTTGTTGTTTCATCTCCAATTTGGTATGTTTGATATAATATTTAATTCAGTGTTTGCTCTTTATGTTGTTCTTGAATAAATAAAGGCTGATTGTATTTTAGAATTTGTAATGTTGTTGGATTGTTTTGTAATTGTATTGTTATTGTTTGGATTAATTTGTTAGTCCTTTGGTAATGAGTATTCTGTATGTGTATAATGTTAACTTATAATGCATTCGTATTTCTTATATTAGCTTTTTTTTTTTAAATAACTACAAGCATTCCTTCAGAAAAGTGGTTGTCTATAGTTGGAAAAACACACAAACATTTCATTTCATTTCATTTCAATGTTTTTAGCATTTATAATAATACCCATCTCTAAAATGAATACTTAATTAATTAAAACAACAGATTACAACAGAAACTGCCTCATTAGCCAAGTAGTCCTGAGCGCGACTGCTACGCTAGAGGTCCTGGGTTCGATTCCCAGGTCGAGCAGAGTGTTATTGGGTTTTTCTATGAAATTCCCAGTAGCAGCTCGGAGTTAGGAATTTGTGCCCGGTTAATGGCAATAGGCCCCCTATTACATGGGACTTAAACATACCGGCGAACTGTGGGTGTACATTAGTACGCCTCTGCCTAACCCTTTGGGGAATACAGGCGTGATGGTATGTTATGTTAAAACAACAGATATATAACTTCAGCCACATTTTTTCTCAACACCTGTGTTTTCAGAACTCCATCAACGCCTTCAAGTAATATAACGGAAGAAAAGGAAATTATGTCGGTAGCACAAAATTTATCGACAAATCAATTAGGGTCGGTTTATATCGGTGACGCAATTTTGCGTTAATTACAATTAAGAATTCCAATTTAGGTGGATCGGAGGTAAAGGTAAAAATTTGCTAACTTTGGCGGGTTGTTTGCTAAGTTGTTTTTTGTTGTTGTTCTTTAATGTTTTTGTGTTGTTGTTATTAACGTTTTATTTAGGTGGAATTCAGGCTCTATGAACGAATACAGTGAAAGAATTCAATAATATTACTCGACTTTGATAATTTTTACGTTAATAATGTATTTTTTCCAATATGATACGTTGAGAGTATGAATTTTCATTCATTACGCTTAACAAAAGGATTTTTATAAGACGAAGGTTAGCCCAGCAGCGTCGGAAGAGGTCGGCCTTAGAAAGACATACGCCGATCTTGGTCCTTCAAAAAGGTCAGGTGCGTAGTACTCGCAACCGGCGCGTATGTATGAGAAGATGTATGAATGTGGCAGGAGCAAAAGAAGTATGCAAGAATTGTAGCAAGTGGCGGTCTATAGTTTCTACCTACCCATGTGGGAGAAGGGCGTGAGTGTATGTATGTATTTCCGATCTGATTCTTACCTGCTGCGATCTTAGACTATTGAAAGTCTCCACCGTACATATGAATTAATTGATTTGCACACATCTCATAGCAGTAGACTCGTGTAAAATCTTGATATTAAACCGCATCTTACATTGGTAGCCAACACAACCAGTGTTAGACAAAGAGATGATGAATATTTTTTTCGTGTTTTTCTGTGCAAAATCCTTAATTCCACGGTACAATACCTGCATGGATCACACTCGGCAAGTTTTTGTTCAAACTCATTAATATGTTGGAGTGATTGTTTTAACAACGCAGTCGGCTCAATTTGCATTTTTATTAACGTGAATGGAATAATAGGAGTACGACCATTATGTGAAGCACTCTATTGTGAAGGGGAGTATTAGTTGTGGGTTGTTTGATCATTAATGCTGGTTTTACAAATATGAATCTCAGTACCTAACGCCCAGAAATATTTGTTCTGGGATCGAACCCGCGACTTATATCATCTGTGCCATATATATATTCAGTATCTTAAACCGATATACCTAAACATACCGGTGAACTGTGGGTGTAAATAGTACGCCTCTACCTACTCCTTCGGGGAATAAAGGCATGATGTTATGTTATGTTAGAGGTGAATGCCTTGGAATCGAATCCAATGATCACATACCTAGGCTACCACAACTAAGTACAATATAATAGAGGCCCGTGGTTTTCCATGCCTCGGAGAGCACGGAAAGGCGTCGGTCCCGGTTGTCATACGAACATCTACGAAAATTGTTAGTGTTAGTCAGAAACCCAAAAATGCCTACAACCAGTCTATCCTCCGAATATCGGTATTGCCCAGAAATTGGGTCTGATGTCAATCGTTTCGTGTAAAATGCTGATATTCAGCCGCATCTGGATGGACTGGAAGCCGACGCCAATATAGTTGGGAAAAAGGCCCAGAAGGTGATTCCCAAGTTATTATTAGTTCAGTAAAATTTAAAAACTAAACTGCCTCATTAGCCAAGTGATCCTGAGCGCGACTGCTACGCTAGAGGTCCTGGGCTCGATTCCCAGGTCGGGCAAAGTGTTATTGGGTTTTTCTATGAAATTCCCAGTAGCAGCTCGGAGTTAGAAATTTGTGTCCGGTTAATGGCAATAGGCTCGCCCCCTATTACATGGGACCTAAACATACCGGCGAACTGTGGGTGTACATTAGTACGCCTCTGCCTAACCCTTCGGGAAATACAGGCCCCATGGTATGTATGTTATGTAAAATTTAAAAGCGAAATTACAATGTGGTTTGATTATTTTGCAAAATGCTGGATATTTTGCGAAACATCTAAACGCTATAAACATAAAACAAAATGTTTTTACGCATACCATTTTACAGCTCCTGTTATCATGACGTGACGCGTCACGGCGTCGTGTCAACGCGTAATGTGCGCCGTCAAATATGTTAATTTGAACACTTTATTGACGTAATACGACAGGCTGACGTCGATATTTCAACGTTGACGTTAAATTGTGACTTGTTTTTCGTTTGTGTTATGTGCGTTTTGATAATATTTTGCGGTAGGTGCTTACGTCTGATGAATTTTGTTTTGTGAAGGAAAATAGACAAACAGATATTTTTCTTGCTTGCTGTCGTTCGTGTGGAGAGTAAGACCTTGAGTTCAATTCCTAGGTCGAACAGTCTTTATAAAATGCTCAGTAGAAGCTCGGAGTGCCGATTAATGGCAATATGTTCGCTTCCTATTACATGGGACCTAAACCGGCAAACTGTGGGTGACATTAGTACACCTCTGCCTAGCCCAAAGGGGAATACAGTACAAAGTATCATACAGTTTGATTGTTAATACTGTTTGTACCCCTAAATCACTCAGCTAATTTTGATGAAAGTGGTTATAAAGATACCTAAATAAGTAGGATCATGGAGATGGATATAGGGTAACCATTGTCTCAAAAATTCTTTGAAATACGATGAGTGCTATAATTATTAACGTAACATTATTTACTAGAAAACCTCTACCTAGTAAGAGTACTGCACCATTTTAATGAACGAATCCTCCCACAGACTTACACATAAAACACGTATAAAGTTAAGTTAAATTCGTGGCTGTTTCTATATCAAAATGCAAATAAAATGGAAGCCAGCTGTGATTAGTCGTCTACTAGCTAACATTTCAATTTCCGACACAAAGGCGGAGTTCATTACTAGTGGTAACGGCCCTCCGGCAATGAAATTAAATTTGAATAACTCGCGCGGACCAAATAAAACTGTGGTCACACGGAAGCTCGCGTCTAGATGAGTGAGTGGAAACATACGGGGTACAACGTTTTGGACGGACACGCTGCTTCTAATTTCAGGTCTATTATAAAGTAATTTAGATCTCTTTGATGATAAAGCAGCGCATTCCAAAGAACTTCACGAGTGAATTGGTTACTTCTAGGCAAGCGCGCAAATCCAAGATCCAATATCTTTTTACGATAATTCATCAAAAAAATTGGTTCTCCCGTTTAAATAAAAACTAAACGAACAAATAGCTAGTTATTTTCTCGTTTATATCACATATTACACGTTTTTTACTATGTACGACAAGTGCAATTTTAACACCCATAATTCCAAAAATATATAAAAAAAAACATAATATGGAGACTACCTACAATAGAAATGTTTTGAAAAATGATTGCAACCAGATACGAGTACTATAGTATCATTTTTAGGCTGTGAGAAAGAGAAGGCGCTATTTTGATATGTAGAGCTGCATCTCTCTCTCTCTCTCTCTCAAATGCAATCACAATATGCCCACAAAATACTCGCGTATATCACAAATTCTAATGATGGCTGACACGAAGACTATTTGCATCAGTGTATGAACACTGGATTCACGTCCCGCGGGAAATCAGCACGCCTTATGACAAGCGTGTCGCGGTAAAACTATACACTCTGTGTTTCTAATAAAAGTCTACGGTAATGTTAGTCAAACTTTTGTCAAATATTTAATGGAATAGATGGTTCATTTAATTAATTACTGTTGATTAGTACATTGTTTTAAAACGAATATGGCTTAGTTCCATTAAATAAATAGTCATAATGATATCGTTAATTTGCATAAATGCGTGGACTCTGCAGTTTAGTCGAACATTTTAGCTTTATGGCTTACTAATATCGATAGCTGAACATTATGAAATGAAGTTGGTTTTAAAAGCATTTTAATTTAGAAATTTTAGCATAATACTACAACAAAGTGCGGGCAGCGGGGAGGTGTAGGGAGTGACGAACATTAGTCAACAATACAGATCTCTGACACTTACGCGAATAAATTAGACATTGAAATGCAAGTACTTTTTACAGATTTTATCGCATTGTATCGGAAATGTGTAGTAAGTAGTATTTGCAATATTGTTGAATATAATCTCGTTTTGAAAACTGTTAACTGCCTCAGTAGCCAAGCGGTCCTGAGCGTGACTGCTACGCTAGAGGTCCTGGGTTCGATTCCCAGATTGAGCAAAGTGTTATTGGGTTTTTCTATGAAATTCCCGGTAGCAGTTCGGAGTTTGGAATTTGTGCCCGGTCAATGGCAATAGGCTCGCTCCCTATTAATGGGAGCTAAACATACCGGTGAACTGTGGGTGTACATTGGTACGCCTCTGCCTAACCCTTCGGGGAATACAGGCGTGATGGTATGTTATGTTATGTTTTATGAAAACTGTTAGAAGTGAAAGTCAAAATGTTAATAAGCTAATAATGTATGGTACGGTTATGGCTAAAGATACTGTGTAACTAGGCCTTAATGTGTTATTTTGCATAATGTGGTATTATAATAATTGAATGTGGTGCAAATGATCATGATCGGTAATAAAATTTCAGCAAATAATTATAATAATGATTAAGGCCATTTGCACTACGTAATCATAACAGTTCGGTACCTAATCATCAGAATAATGTATTGTCTATAAATATTTGGAGTTAATGTTTGCAAGTATTAGTTCCAAGAAATTCAATTAATGATTTTGAGAATTGATATAAAATAAATTCACGTGATACTGTGAATTTATTTTATATCAATTCAAACAACAACGTATGTATATGGGTACTTCGAAACAGAATTATTTTTTGCGAAATTTCTTGTGTAAATTGTAGCGCTAGAATTAATATTTTTTATTACTTAACATACATAATATAACATACCATCACTCCTGTATTTCCCGAAGGGTTAGGCAGAGGCGTACTAATGTTCACCCACAGTTCGCCGGTATGTTTAGGTCCCATGTAATAGGGGGCGAGCCTATTGCCATTAACCGGGCACAAATTCCTAGGGCCTCTAGCGTAGCAGTCGCACTCAGGACCACTTGGCTAATGAGGCAGTTTTTTATTACTTTTTGCATTAATTTCCAATTCTTTCAATATAAAAGAAAAAGGGAACATTTATTTAAAATAGACGCTAAGAAATGTCAGCATCCTAATCTTAAACTAGAATATTTACAGACGTCCAATATTAGCTGTCTGGCAGTGGCCCTGTCGGGTAATATCGCCCGTCTGGCAACAGAATCCTCTCTTTCGAAGAAGTCACATTGCATCAATTCCTTTAAAAAAAAGAATTGAGACGAGACTCCAAAAAAATACCGTATAGTCTCCTAGTATTTAAGCTGAAGAAAAAGCAGCGCTTACTGACTTAATATTAACTTAAATATCCCCGCCGAAGTATACTATAATTTATCCAGTGGTATATTATTAGTTGTCTGTTATGTCTATAATTATAATTAGTTGTCTAAATGATTTAATTATAAAACCACTTTACATTTAAAAGCTATTCAACCGCTCGCTCCTCTTCACACACTTAATTAGACATTTCGGTGAATCCCCCAACCACAAATTTAGCTGTAACACGCAAATAGTGATTGAGTTTCGTCAAACTTGGTCCAATTTCCACCATGATTCGGACCACAGATTAATAATTAAATTCTGGAACCTTCCCTTACCTTCCCTTTGGAAGTGCTCCAAAGGGAAGGTAGGAAGTCAAATATAAGAAAGTTGGCATTTACGCTAGTACAGAAGTACTTTGCAGCTCAATTAATTAGTTTTGTAGAGAAGTTTAATAAGTTGAGTGTTAGAAAATGATTGGTGTTAGTGCTCACTTATTTAAATGCTTTTGAATGTTGTCAAAGAGTTCTGAATTTGAATAATTTAAAGTTTTTCATATTACATCGAAAACCTTTTGTTTTGTTCAACTTTTTTTTTCCATTTTTAAAGTCTACTATTCAAAAAATGTAAAAAAGCTGTGTCGGTAGATACCTACATTAAATATGTAAAAAAAATAAACAAGTGGTTAGGGTATATAAACGGCTCCGAACCCAAAATTGTGACTTTTAAAATCCTTGTCTGTTTGTTACGGGTTGGCGCAAAAACTACTGAATAGATTTTAATTTTGTTATCACTGTTAGAAAGTATATGCTCCAACTTAAAAACTAATAGGTATACTTCTTATCTCAATTAATTGAATGGATCCTGAGATACAGCTTACCTCTCTGATGTATAGAGTCCCATACAAGGAAGAGATCATCACCTTTAGTTTACTGATTAAATTATTCCTGGGATCCATTTCTAATTCCAATATAGCTTCAGGTGAGCGAAGCCGCAGCCAAAAGCTACTTTTAAAATATTGATACAAATACTTGTCTCAGGTAAGGAAAGGGAAGATACGGTTTTCCGGTGCACGATTCTCTATGAGGATTTTGCTAAACAAAAAAGTTGGGAATCGAACCACCTCGATCGCTTGCACCAAACACGCAGTCGAATCATCTCAATTGATTAAATTAAATCTCATAAATGGTTCAAAATATTATTTTTATACCTACATATCATTTTCCTTTGTGTTCGCTTGATAATGAAATTTTATATCAAAACCATGTCCGCTTACAATGTTGAATGAAAATCTCTTTAAAAAACCAGGATATTTAAATATTTAACATCCTCAATAATATTCGTTCGTTGGGCATTGGATAGCTCTGTCAAAAACATTAATTACTTAATTTCCGGTGCCACGATGTAAAATGTTAACAGGCGTTTAACCGGTGTTTAAATGGCGTCGTTTACGCGTTGATCGTGCGTTCATGTTGATCTGGGGATTACTATAAACGGTTTTTGTGACTTTTATGATGTAGGTGACAAAAACATAATCGTAAATAATGTTAAGCTTATGATCTTTAGTAGGTACCAATACCTATAGATTTTTGTGATGTTTACTCTGATCTTAATCTGTTGATTAACATTTATTACCAATTTCATGAGATGATTTTTAGAGACTTTAAAAAAAACTTTGTCTAGCTCGAGCAAATTGTGTGAATAAGATGTGTTTCTATGAAATAAAATATAGTTTACAATTGTGCCCGGTTAATGGCAATAGGCCCGCCCAATAGTGTGTTAAGACCTCATGTAATAGGCATGGAATCTAAACACACTGTGTGACCACTACTGACTCATAAGGTTTTTGAAGGCGGTTTACGTTTCTTTTTTTGTCTTTTTTTTTCTAAATTTTGAGTTACGTTGACGGTAGCAACGTAACTCAATATTTATATTATATATTGTTTTGTTCATTTATATGGAACCTACTCTGAAGACCTGTCAAACAAAAGAACAATCGCCAAAGCCATACAATAGGTTAAAAATAAAAATCGTCGTTTCAACTGTTTTATTTCAACTTTCAAAAATGTTATATTACTCGAGAGAGAGTATATGAACCGATTCTTAAGCAGAACAAAACATACTTGAACCAAAGGGTAGGTAACATTGATGAAAGGTATTGTAAATAATAAATGTAATATAAAAAAATATTTTGTCTTGGGTGTACTTTGCTAATAAATTTGGTTTGAAAGAAAGAAAGAAAACATATTTATTTGTCACATAAAAAAGCAAAATTAAACATACATTAGCTTTTATAATAAAAACTACATTATTAAGTTTTGTGACAAAAGAGGATCACACTCAGCATTATGTTTATTTTTATTTATTTCTGTGTAATGTCCAAGATATCCTAAACTCTGGCTGCTACCTACTCAGAATTTCATAGAAATCTCAATAACACTATGCTGCACTCGGGAATAGAACACAGAACCTTTTGCGTAGCAGTCACGCTTACGACCACTAGATTAATGAGGCGGTTAACACTAACATACCATCACGCTTGTATTCCCCGAAGGGTTATGCAGAGGCGTACTAATGTACACCCACAGTTCGCCGGTATGTTTTAGGTCACATGTAATAGGGGGCGAGCCTATTATCATTAACTATTTTTAATATTTATTTAATTCCTAACTCCGAGCTGCTACTGGGAATTTCATAGAAAAACCCAATAACACTTTGCTCGACCTGGGAATCGAACCCAGAACCTTTTGCGTAGCAGTTACGCTTACGACCGCTAGACCAATGAGGTACTTATAATACTAAAAGACTTTTATAAAGATACTTTCAAAAACTATGCAGTACCCACACTGCCTTTCACGGCGGTGATCATTCCACAAACATTAACATGTTTATCCCCCGTTTCGCGGCAGTGGGGAGCATCTTAAATCTCGGGGAACGAAAATGAAGGCTTTGAGCATTCGACTCACGCCGCACCGATTTTAAGAGCCCTTCTGCCGACCATTATTATCCTATTTTTCTTGCTCTCCGCCCCACGCTGCTTTTTACGAACCCTCGAAAAATCCTGCAGCGTTTCTCTGTCTATTCAAACGTTTTTTTTGTAAATGTTTAGAGATTATTTACGTTTTTAAATTGAGTTGAAGTGAAAACATATTATATCTTTTTCATGTTATTGTTAGAAGTTAGTTACATAGGATCTTTTCAATGCTTAACTATTAGCCATCGCCAACTATTAAAGCCAACCATGTAATAAAAATCCTATTCCAATTAAGTTTTAAATTTTTATGGTGACGAATAACAGTATGCAACAACCCAAACACCACTGGTACCTAGTATCATAATTATCATGGAGTTTCTTGCCGGATTCTTCTCCATAGGATCAGTCTTTTGGAACCGTGCAACTAGAATCATAATGTTTCATAAACGATTGTAAAAGCGTTTGAATTTGAACTAGAACATAAACACATGGTCTTATCGAGACCTCCGTTGTCAAATATATACCCAGTAATTTCACTGGATATTTTCTTTAAACAGTGGTCAGATGATCTTAGCAGCAAAGAAACGCTACCTCAAAAGGCCCTTGATCGTCTTATACCTATTATAAGCGGCGATAGCCTAATGGCTAGGACGTCGGACTTGAGATCATGTCGTTGCCGGTCCGAAACCCACCCGTTGAACTATCGATCTGAACCCACTCGTAACACAAGCATATAGCTTAGCAGGAAGGATTAACACGCCGGACATGCAAAATATACAAAAGTTGATCGTTCGACCACTGCACCAATTAAGCCTTATAATTACCATCAAAGTTTAAATTAATATTATGATTATAATCAATATTAATTATCAGGACAATGAAGCTGATTGAAAACGGAATTTTATCATTCAGAAATGAAAACAGGAATAGTAGAAATTAAAAATTGATTACTGAATAATGTTTCATATTTACGTCGAGCGACTGTCTATTATCACTTTACATTTCAATAAACGCGCTGCCGCTCCAGCTATTTCCGCGAAAGCGTGAGCGATTCTATCTTTTATTAAATTGTGAAAATATTTTCATCTTCAACTAACATTGGATATTTAAGTAAAATTCAGCGTACTTTTAGTAGAACTCTTTAAAAAAAAAGGGAAAATAATATTCGATCTGGAAGAAGCTACGCTTACCTCGGTCAACTTTTAGATGCATGATCAAGAAATGTCTGTGAAGAGAACTTCAAATCAGTCCTGGGGCTGTATTACGACGTGTTATCGCCATCATTTTTAGGTTGTGAGAATGGGATAGCGCTATTTCATCTGTAGAGCGGCATCCCTCTCTTTCAATCGGAAAATGATGGCAATAACACGGTAAAAGGTACGGTCATCCAATTAGCTGGACTGATGACCTGTTAAAGGTCAATGAGGAATGCCAAAGGAGGTCCACTTTTTAGGGTTCCGTACTTCGAAAGGAAAAAAAGGCACCCCTAAAGGATCACTTTGTTGTCCGTCCGTCTGTTTGTCTGTCAAGACCCTTTTTCTCGGGAACGTGTGGAGGTATCAAGCTGGAGTTTATAACAAATTCTCAGGTCTATTGTCCCTTGAAGCTGTAAAAAAATCAAACTTCTAAGCTAACGCAATCAAAAGATACTAACCATTTATGCCGCAAATTTTCTGCACTCGCTTCGCTGGTTCTGTTCCATCGTTATTTTTATAGAAGAGGGAGGCAATTATAATAGGTATTATTATATCGTATAATATATAATAAGAAGCGACGGTAGCCTAATAGCTAGAGCGTCGGACTTGCGATAATGTGGTTGCCGGTACGAAACACATCCAATGCACTACCGACGTGAACCCACTCGTAACACAAGCACTTAGCTTAGCACGAGGGGTTAACAAGAATACTAGTAATGTATGACAAACATCACTAGACAGTAAGCTTTCTTTTATAAAAAAAAACTTAATGTGTTTTTTTTGCAGGTATGTACGAGTATTTCCCCAGGTGGTAAGTTAAATGATCCATGAAGTAGAAACAAACAACAATAGATGATATTTTTTTATAGGTAATCATTAAAAATTAATTGATGTCAATCGCGATGATGCTTCTAAGATTTAAATCAATCAATTCGTTTTCTAATAATATTTAACTAATGATATTGATACCAAAGAAGATTATTACGATATAATAACTAACTATATAATACTTAATCTGGAATAGTATTCAACAAGAAAAATTTAGTAAAAAATATTAGCAATGAATTTATTAATAAAATTTCATTAGATCTTTAATTAAGGAACATTATCGTATCACACAGCTACCATTTAATTAGTTTCCAGCTACCTACTAATGCGATTTGATCCACTAGGTACATTTATCTACTAATTAATCTATAAGGCGCACGACTTATTCACAGCAGCGGGCGGTAAATGAATATATTTAATTAAAATTAAAATACTTAAAGCCGAAAATACCAACCTGAAAAGCGCGTAGGTATCACGAAAATGCCTCTATAGTAGGATTTCTTTTTCTAACAAAAACACGCTCCCAAAATCAACACCTAATCTAAAGTTCAGAACACCAAATTCAAACAAAACATTTTTAAGAATCTTAAAAAGTGGCGGTCCGAACGTTGCTCCTTGCGGAACCCCTCTTAATTCTGGGTGATAACGCGCAAGAGGCGAGGCTTACCCAATTGTTATTCCGTCCCGGTGTCGAGCCGAATTGTCCCCAACACCTACACAAAGAATCGCTTGTGAATTCACTTGCAATACTGCTCATTTTATTGTAAATCTGTGACCGCAATGTCGAACGGCCCTTAGGGTTCTACTATAGGGTGGAACGTAATAAAATTATGCGCGATTGTGATTGATAGCTACAATTGTTTTAAATTGGGAATTATAATGTTTTGTTACTGTCCTCATCTGTAGAGGATGGACGGATGTTCATCATCAATCCATTTATTATCGCAGTGATTAGAACTCTTCTCAGACAGTAAAGCAAAAGTATTAGTAGAATAAACAGATGAATTGAATTTCATTGTTTGTTACTCATAATCGCAATACTTAATAAAGTATTGCGATTATGAGTAACAAACAATGAAATATGAAATACAAAATAATGTTCTTCATGAATACATGAAGAACATTATTTTGTATTTTTTTATGGGATAGGGAGGCAAACAAGCAGACGGATTACCTGAAGGTAAGCGATTACCGTCACCCATGGTCAACCAATGCTACACCAGAGGAGTCGGAAGTGCGTTGCCCGCCTTTTAAAAGGGTTTGGGCCCCTGGTATCCTCACTCTCCAGGTGAAACACAACGTAAGCGTTGTTTCATGCCGAGTTCTGTGAGACCGTGGTATAGCTCCGGTCTTGCCGGCCCAATCGTGCCAAAGCACGGCTCTCCCACGCTACACTATAACAAGAAAAATCGGAAACGGCTTTCATTTTTGAATTGAATTGTTTTTCTGCCATGAATAATGAAAACGTCAAAAATAACAATGAAAATGTCAAAAACTGAATAATGGACGTGGTTGGTTATCCTGATTTATAGAAATAATCATGTGTTATTATGGGTTTTATCGATACCAATATAAATCTTTGAAACGTAGCCTGTAATTAACGTGTCTGTAAAAACGGTATAACTTATTTTCGTTAACTTTTGAATCTGGGAAAACACTTCCGTTGATTCTATTTGTGGTTCCACAGATATTGATGATTTATATACCTAAGTTAGTTTACTAATGAATTGAATAATAGATGGCTAAAGAATTTGAATAACAATGAGTGAGTGAAAATGGTAAAACATATGACAATATTACCGATGTTTGTCCTGAAATCAACACGTTCCACAAATAACTAGCATATATTTATCACACAGTTCTGTTAAACACACTATTGGATAGTAGGCGAATCATTAGATACAAATTTCTCTGAAAATTCCTATTTCAGTAGCGTTAGCAAAAGTTATCTCCCATGATCTATACTAATTCCTTCGTACCTAGACGTTTACAGACATTTTCTGCTATAAAAGCAGATTTCTTTTCTAACGCTTCTTTTGTGTGGCTAGAGAGGATTATTTTGAGAATAATTTACCGTTCTTGTTGGTAACATTGTACGCGTAAATCCTTTTAGTGGTACTATTACTTTATTTTGACTGTTATTTTGGTGGAACATTCAAATAGAAACGCCTTGTGAATGGATCGCTTTATTTCCAAAATATGGCGTAGTTTTTGCTTCTCTATGTTTGTTTGGCTTCACTTTTTCTATAATAATATTAACTTTGACTTGACTTTGACTTTTTCTGTTTTAATGCCATAAGCAAAAGATTAATCAGCAGGTTGATAGGTGCTGCCCAGAGGGAACCGGATGATCATTTATATGATACTATCACTGAAATTCGTTGAAAGAATCATTTTACAAGAAAATTATATAAGAAATAATGTAATCTGTATACTGCGAACTATTTGACCTAGTTACAATATTACCAACATGTGCGCCAATGCCATCCATCTTGTACTAGCAAAACATTCAATTTCCCCGATTCTCCTTGAGCTGTAGTAAAGAAATATTTCCATACCAATCGTTTGATCTCCATTGATCAGAATCATTTGGCTCGGACGTTCGCTAGATGGAAAGCAGAACAATATGAACGTAAAAATTTTATTCGGAATTTTCTGGAAAAATTGGATTGGGTTTTCTGAGAAAACCGGAACACGCAACTGTTTTTACGACCGAAAACTGTCCCAGAGCACTCTTGGTGTGCTTTGAAAAATGCTGCAGTAAATGCTTTCTGCAAACACATTCTTGTTTTAAAGTTGCTGGAAATCTAGAACATTTTATCTGTCATTTTCATGTCTTTCTGCTCTTTTCTACCAATTTTATCACAATATAATTTAATTTGTATAATAATTCCAATTGTGTCGACTTTCAATTTATTCCACCTTTTTAGAAAACAACTTGCAATACACGCAAATGTATCTTATTACATTTGCGTGCATAATGATCCCTTTTCGGCCCAAAATTTGAAGCTTCATCAATTCTCATTGGCAATTTTGGTTTATAAAATTTACAATTCAAATTCGTCTTACTTTTGCTCAATAACAATCTGACTGAAAATTCAATGGAGTCTACAAGAAACTTCATAGATTCTGTTTTAAAAGTTATTGAATTTTAATACAATTTGGAAAAGCTGTTATGGTGGCTTATATAGGCAGAATATAATTAATTATTAATCATTAAGTAGTTAGCCAGGAGAGAAATCATAATTACGCATTCATAATAAATATGAACAAACAAGAAAGATTAATATTCACTTTTTATGTTTTTTTTTTGCATTTCCATGCTAAATCTTAGCATTAAAATTGTAAATAAAGTTATTTAAGTGTTAGTTAAATGCTAAATAAAGTTATTTTTGTGAAGGAAAAATTCAAATTGCGGTCAGGATTAGAACCTGCGTCTTCTGGTGAGATACACCAGACGCTATGACCACTAACTCACCGCGAGTCCCACCCGATCTATCCAACTGTTAATTAGTAGCGTTTCTCATAATCCCAAACAAATCAAACTTACTCGTAGCAATTAAAAAAAAGAAATGTCAAAAACCAACAGCAATAGAAAATAGGAAGTTTGTTTTAAGAATATCTCAAGTTCTCAACCGTCGGGTGAAGAGCCTTTCAAACGTCATGGCCCTTAAAAAAGGGCCGCCGTGGGGGTCGTAAACGACAGCCCTATAAAGGCAACACACTAAAAGTTTATAACCCGTAAACTTTGAGCGTACACTCACTGTATTTACAATTACATGATTTATTAACTTAATAAACTATTTACATTTGATTTCGTTGTAAACAAGAGATGAGATTAAGCATAAAGAATTATTGTTAACATAACATAACATACTGTATTCCCCGAAGGGTTAGGCAGAGGCGTACTAATTAATGTACACCCACAGTTCGCCGGTATGTTTAGGTCCCATGTAATAGGAAGCGAGCCTATTGCCATTAACCGGGCACAAATACCTAACTCCGAGCTGCTACTGGGAATTTCATAGAAAAACCCAATAACACTTTGCTCGAGCTGGGAATCGAACCCAGGACCTCTAGCGTAGCAGTCGCGCTAAGGACCACTTGGCTAATGAGGCAGTCAGTCAAGAATTATTGTTACGTATACCTAATTTCCATCACGGTAGACGTGTTCTTGAGTGGAGACCGGGACTCGGCAAACGTAGCGTAGGACGCCCTCCGGCAAGATGGAGTGATGATTTGCGAAAGGCTGCCGGCAGTAGCTGGATGCGACAAACCGAGGACAGGGAGAAATGGCGCACATTGGGGGAGGCCTAGGTCCATTAGTGGACTATTATAGGCTGATGATGATGATGATGATTAATTTCCATCAGTTTTCTATCTACATATTTATAAGTATGAATGTTTCGTACAGAGTAATGCCGTAACAATCTCAGTTATTTTCAATGTTTAGTTTAAAGAAGAAGGTGTTATTTTTAGCATTTAGGAAACTCACATTTGTAAGGATTTCTTTAGCAAAGAAACAAGGGAAATTATATTTGTGGGCTATAATCAACCCAATATATTGTCCAACTGCTGGGCATGGGTCTCAAAAAGAGAGGGATTAGGCTATTAGTCTGCCGCGCTAGCCTAATGCGAGTTGGCAGACTTCACACACCTTAGAGAAAAATGTCTTAGCATCTTATGCAGGTTTCCTCACTATGTTTTCTTTCGTCGTTTTTAGCGCGTAATAATTTACTATTAATACGCACATGACTTCGAAAAGTCCAAGGTGTGTGCCTTGGATTCGAACACGAGACCTTTGACTTGGCAGTCTAATGGTCATATCATTAGACTATCACGGCCTACTTCAAAAGACGATTAAATTATAAACTGGTGCATAAGTAATTCCAAATGGTTCAGAGATATTGGCGAACATAGTACGGATAACTACGAAATCGTTTTTGATAAATCACCAAAAACGAAAACTTACACAAGAGGACTTTTAAGAAAAACTAACACCTATCTAAAGTTCAGCAGCGAATCAGCAACTCCTCTGATGGTGACGATTAACACGGAAACCTGTATTAAAAAAGTTCTTTTAATACTTTGTACGCTAATCTCAAAGCGAAAAGCGAAGCGGCGGTAGCCTAATGGCTAGGGCGTCGGACTTGCGATCATATGGTTGCCAGTTCGAACCCCACCCATTGCACTACCGACGTGAACCCACTCGTAACACAAGCAATCTAGCTTAGCACGAGGGGTTAACAAGAATACTAGTAATGTGCGACCCGCATTGCTAGTAAGCTTTTTTAAAAAAAAAATGTATAAGTTAGATTTCGAATTGGGTCCATGAGTGAGTGAAAATCTCCTGCAATACGGGTTTAAAGTTACAATTGTTTTGGTGTGGCCTTCAAGCAGTCGTGTTGGGTATAAGCTATTAGATACGTGACAATTTGTATTTGTTATCGCGGCACGATACAAGAGTTAGTTATAGTGTACATATTTATATCTAAAAATCAAGAAATTTTACAAAGCGATACAAAGCTTTATAGCAGTACCGGCTTCTCAAAACATTCTCATATCCCATTACCAGCATCTACGTCCAAAGTTTGTGGACGACGCCGTGGAAACTTAGCTTTGAAAATAACCCACATTCTGGTTTACAATGAAGGAAAAATAAAACGTAAAGAGCGGGAAAATGCATTAGAGAAGTCCTTTAGAGGGCTTATATTTATTTTCTTTATAATGGAGTTTTTGAGACGTCGTCAAGTGGTTTGAAAGGAGTTAAGCATTAAGCAATTTATAAAAAATGCTGATGGTTTTAAAGCTTTGAAGTCACTTAGGAAACTAATGATTTGAAACCAAAACAACCAACATAACCAACTCTCTAAAGATGTATGAGCTCTAATAGGCTTTCAAACTAAACAAGATGTTCCAACTAAACAAAAACAACTACTAACCTTTGACCCCAATTAGCTGTCTTTAATCCTTACAAGACAAAAACAATTGAAAAATACAAATAGTCAATAGTCCGTGTCCCACGTTGGGCGACAATATAACTAAGCAGGACGGAGGACTAACAAACTGCTTGTTGTATCAGCGTTAATTGCCAAGTAATTAGCCCTTATAAGCCTCCCACTGAGGGGTAATAGATAGCGTAATTGACTTGGGTGTGAAGTAAATGGTTGTAGGGTGTTGGCCTTTTCAATAGGGTCTGATTTGGATGTTAAAAAAATATAGTTGCTGCTAATATTGGAACGTAAGCATCGAATGTAGAAAAAGATTAATGACAGTTTACTTGCGAGTTAATTATTCTAGTATATAAGCTCATCGTATAATAGCTTAACTAAACGATTTCGGCCGATCGTATTAAGCAGTGATAGCCTTGGGGTATGATCACTAGACTGCCATGTCGTAGGTTTTCAGTTCGAACCCAAGGCACGCACCTCTGACTTTTTGCAATCATGTGCGTATTGATAATTAATTAACACTCGCTTATAACGGTGAAGGAAAACATCGTGAGGAAACCTGCACGTCTGAGAGATTATCTCGACGGCGCGTGAAGTCTGCCAACCCGCCTTAGGCAAGCGTGGTGGACTATAGCCTAATCCCTCTTATTCTGAGAGGAGACCTATGCCCAGCAGTGGGACAGTATATGGGTTGATTATGTATGTATGTTATGTCACTGATTTGATAGTCGCTTTATTAGAAATTTCAGTAAAAAATGATAAGACAAAAATTAAGTACATTCGAGCAAGTACTTGTATTTAGTAACAATTAAATGTTACTACCGTATATGAATGAAATAGTAATAACAGTTCAGTTCAGCTACTCGCAGCCAATTCATCTACTGTGCGAGTTACTCGCTTATAACACAAAAAAACAAATGCAAAATATTGCAAACTCATATCTCCTCTTCATAAATAATATTTGTAAGCTTCACAAATATTTGTCTCGGTGCGGTACAACGAATGGAGATAAAGTGTACACTGTCAATATTTTGTTTCAGAGCAGCAATCATTCAAATATTTTCATAAAATATTGCAATAATAAAATAGAAAATGAAATTCTTTACGCAGACAAATCATGATATGAACTAGTTATACAAGGTTGTCCAAATTCTTTAGCAAGAATACCCAACGAAGTCTAGGTCTTTCACCTCTGACTTTTCGAATATTTATTTTCGGGTTTATAAATGAATTTGATATTTTTGCTATTTCTAAAATTACTTTTAAGCCAAAGAATATACCGTAATCCGCCGTATTTAAGAGTGCTCCATCACGCTCTAAGCCCAGCTTAGATCTTTTTACTGTTACCTACAATCTAATTTTTCGATTCTAAAAGGCCTCTATATCGAATTTCCTGATTACTTACCACGGGTCAGGAAATTTAAAACTTATTTGGGTCTGTTGCGATAGGTACGCAATTGTATTAAAAAAAGTCTATAAAGAAAGATTTTTGCATAATTACTTAATGTCACATCGCCCAAAAATATCATATTACTTACATAACACATATTATACATATGAACTTCTTACAAGCGCGAATGCTATGCTAGAGGTCTGGGCTTCCATGCCCAGGTTGGACTAAGTTTATTGGGTTTTCCTATGAAATTCTCAATAGCAGCTTCAGGAGTTTGAGATTTGTGCCCAGTTAATGGTAATAGGCTAACCCTCTATTGTATGGTACCTAAACTTACCGAAAATCCGTGGGTATACATCTATACTCTATACTTAATATATAAAGCCGAAGAGTTTGTTTGTTTGTTTGTTTACTTGAACGCGCTAATCTCAGGAACTACTGGTCCGATTTGAAAAATTCTTTCAGTGTTAGATAGCCCATTTATTGAGGAAGGCTATAGGCTATATATCATCACGCTACGCGGACGACGTCGCGGGCAGAAGCTAGTTAGTTATATAATTACGGGAATTTAGGCTGGCAGGAATACAATTTAATCGTGCGAGAGCCACGCTTCGGCACGAATGGGCCGGGTCAACCGGAATGATACCAAGGCCTCACAAAAAACCGGCGTGAAACAAACCCAAACCGGGCAACGCACTTGAAAATCATCCGGTGTTGCGGGTTTCCATGGGTGGCAGTAATATCAGGTTGCTCGTTTGCCCCCTATCTCATAAAAAAATCAGTCGTGATGATAATAATATTGTTTTAGTAAAGATATACGGATCTGCAGCTTTCCTTATAAGAGGGATTCAAATCCAATAAAACGGAACATAATCTAAATCAATTCTGGCGCAATATATTACGCAGTCTCACAAAAGATAGATCAGGCTAACAAATATAAGGCTAAGGTTTTAACATAAAAACATCGAGAGCGAAAATGTAAATCATACGGTTTCCCTAACGCGTGTACTGTCGAACAAAACGTAGTACCTAGTACCAATAAAAGCGGTAGTTTTCGCTGATCGTTCATCACAAGTTCCAACGATCGGAAACTATTGAGGGGCAATTTTCTAACACCTCTTAATGCAGCCATGTATGACAATACAATCGATAATGTACGCTGAAGACTAAGCTGAAGCGTACAGTTAAATTTCAACTTTGGCCTATAAGATTTAAGATTAAAATTTCAATGTGTTTCCATTATAAGGGACTTTGACTATATCTTTTATATCATTCTCTTTAAGGCCACATTAATGAGCTCCTTTTTATTTTCCCGAGAAGTTTTAATTGTGTAATAAAAAGATAATTTTTATTTTTTTCTAAGTTCTCTTAGATTGGCGAAATTTGTAACATCTAAAAATGATTTTATGTTCGGAAATAAAGAGGGGTCGTAAACTTCATTAGCACTTTTAACGGAAAATGCGGAGAGTCCTTGTAGGCAGTATTTTTTCTTTCATATCTGACAAACTTAAGAAGAAGCTCAATGCCAATAAAACTAATTAGTAATTAAATTTATCTAGCAATCGACAAGGTTAAACTGCACTTGCCGCTGTTTGCGTGCGGATTGGTGACCATTGTTAATATGTATATACATCAAGAGCCTTAAGTACCTTCAAAAGTACGTTAAACTGCCAGTTCTGGGCCCCAAGACTACTATTTTATTTATTGAATCCCCTTGGATCGCGGGGCCCTGGGCACTTGCGCATAGCACCCAATGGAAAACAGGGGTCTGATAATCCATAGATATTATGATTCGGACAGCTTATCATAATATATATATTTTTTTATGGGATAGGGGGGCAAACGAGCAAACGGATCACCTGATGGTAAGTGATAACCGCCGCCCATGGACACCCGCAACACCAGAGGAGTCGCAAGTGCGCTGCCCGCCTTTAAAAGGGTTTGGGCCTCCGGTAACCTCAACTCACTCGGCGAAACACAACGCAAGCGTTGTTTCACGCCGGTTTTCTGTGAGGCCGTGGTATCACTCCGGTCGAGCCTGCCCATTCGTGCCGAAGCATGGCTCTCCCACGTGAAATAATAATAGCCACTAACTACTCTCAACATTACATGTAATAGCAGAATAGACAATAATCTTAGTCTACTATAATTGGCCATGTGCCGTGCTAATTAGTATAATAATCACTGTTGAGAATTGGTGTTGCTAAATAAGTGGACTGTATATGTAGGTATAGGTGTGGTTTATTTCCTCCACAATTACAAAAATTAACTTTAGCAGCAAACAGAAAAAAATTGAAATTAACTAAGATGTCGATGTCGACTGTCCGCGCGACCGTAGCTGAGCAAGTGCCGTGTCGCCGCCGCACGCCGCCCGCGCAGCCGCCGCTCACCGCGATGAATCACGGTTACCGCGCCGCCCCGCGCGTCTCCGTGGTTGCATTCCCGCGCGTTGTTGGGTATAGTTCCCAACATGCTGCCCGGGTTGAAGGGAAGACTTCAAAAATCTGGAAGTGGGCAAATATTATTGAACGCCCTCCTAATTGTGCCCTTCTTTGTTTTGATCTCGGCAACTCTGCAAATCCCATCGCTGCCGGGGTACACCTTCATAATTCTTCCTAGATGCCAGAGTAAAGGAGGAAGAGCCTTATCCTTTATTATAACTAGAGAGCCTAGCTTCAGCTCTGTTTTTGAAGAACGCCACTTGACCTTCTGTTGCAGGAGAGTTACATACTCAAGTGAGAAGCGGTCCCAGAAATGTTTCTTTATGACCTCAATTCTCTTGAAGCGCTCTAAGCGGTTGATGCGGTCGATGTTAACATCAGAAACCTGTGAATGAGGTAAAGCATTTAGTGGCCGTCCAATTAAAAAATGAGAAGGTGTTAAAGCGGAATAATCAAGAGGGTCTGAGGAAAGAGGAGTAAGAGGACGGGAGTTTAAAACAGCTTCTATTTGTGTGAGGCAAGTAGCCATTTCCTCGTAAGTGAAATGAGTGGTATGCAACAACCTCTGTAAATGATGTTTTACTGAACGAACGGCTGCCTCAGCCAAGCCATTAAAATGAGGACTGTACGCAGGTATGAATCTAAATTCAATTCCCTCAAGAGCTAGATCTATCTGAGGTTTTAATTTTGCAAGAACCTTAGAAAACTCATTACAAGTTCCAACAAAGTTCGTCCCATTGTCGGACGTAATGCTTTGAGGTTTCCCCCGACGTGACACAAACCGGTTAAGAGCGGCTATATAGGCTTCACTAGAAAGAGCCGTGACGAGCTCGATATGACAGGCTTTGGTCGCATTGCAGACAAAAATTGCCAAATAAGATTTAATAAGTTTGCAACCTCTGCCTTTCCTGTCTGCTATCAGCACTGGTCCTGCATAATCAACGCTGCAATGTAAAAATGGGTACTCTAACTCAGTTCTAGAAAGCGGTAATTGCCCCATGATGGGTTGAGCGGATTCCGCCTTGTACCTGCAACATCTAACGCATTTGTAGACAGTGGCTTTAGAAAGGTGTCTGCCTCCCAAGGGCCAATAAGTCTGTCTTACGTTTACTAATAAGAGCTGGGGACCAGCATGTAAATATTTTAAATGAAAGTATTCAAAAAGGATTTTTGTGAGATGATGTTTACTGCATAGTAGGACAGGATGTTTGGTATCAAAACTATATGGAGAATTATCAAGTCTACCTCCAACACGTATGACGTTATTGGAGTCTAAAAATGGGGTCAAGGAAATTAATCTATTATTCTTGGGTAGTACTCTGTTATCTTTAAGAATAGCGTATTCATCAGGAAACATTTCCAACTGAGCTTTGTGCAATAATAAATTTAAAGAAGCTTTGAGTTCAGTGACTGAAAGGTGACCAGTACGCTTGAGGGATTTGTTTCTGAAGTTGTAAATAGACCTTTGTAAATATGCTATTATTTTTTGTAAATTAATAAAATTAGATGTATTATTAATTAAACTACAAATAGGATCTACATTAGAAATATTAGTGGACACAACAGAACATGAAATTAATTCTGGTAGATCGTGTTTCTCGGGGTGATTGGGCATTTTTGGCCAATTTGGTTCGTCTCTCAACAAGAAGGATGGACCTGACCACCATAAGGATGAACTGCTGATGTAATCAGCCTTCACCCCACGGGAAACAAGATCCGCCGGGTTGTCCTTGGACGATACGTAGCTCCACGGGTGACCCTCTGTGCTCTCTTGGATTTCGTGAACACGATTGCGAACGAAACCTTTAAGTTGTAGTGGTGATGTAGTAAGCCACCCTAAGACAATGGTAGAATCGCACCAAAATCTACATTTGCTTACTTGAAGAGTTAAAGAGCATAATACCTTTGCACACAACCTTGCAGCCAACAAGGCTCCACAAAGCTCGAGGCGAGGAATCGTTGTAGGTTTTATCGGCGCTACCTTACTCTTAGAGGTTAAGAGGTGTACCGTTATGAATCCTGACTGTTGCACAGACCGAATGTACAAACAAGCACCGTATGCTCGCTCTGAAGCGTCTGAAAAAACATGAATTTCATGAGATTCGCAGTTATCGTCAAGAACCCAGCGAGGAATCTTTAAGTGATTTAGAAGTGGTAAAGTTTCTGCAAATATAAACCACGAATTCTTGATGTCCTGCGATACCTCGTCATCCCATGCATATCTTTCCATCCACAACCTCTGCATGATGATCTTAGCTTCGACAACGCATGGGCCTACGAGACCCAATGGGTCGAAGATTTGACTTATCACAGATAGTATGTGTCGTTTTGTTACCTTTTTGCTAATACTAATATTTATTGAAAATGACAAAGTATCTGAATCACAAGTCCAGTTCAGACCTAAAGTCTTACATGAGGTATTTGTATTAGCTTCTGTAAAGTCTAAAATGTTATTTGAATTATTTATTGAAGAGGGGGAGATTTGATTTAATACTAATTGACTATTAGATTTTAACTTTCTTAAATTAAATTGGGCTGATTTTAAAATAGACATGACTCCCCTGCAAATATCAATTGTTTTATTTATGGTTGATGACCCTCCCAAGTAATCGTCGACGTAAAAATCTCTCTGAATTGACTGCTCTATGTCATTATTAGGAGCGCTTGAGGCTAAGCTAACCAAACATTTGGTGGCTAAAAAAGGAGCAGATGCCGTACCATAAGTCACAGTATTCAGAGTGTAAGTTTTTAAGGGTTCTCTAGGGTCAGAACGGAAGATAATTTGCTGAAGAGCACGTTGAGATGGATGAAGTTCAATGGCTCTGTACATTTTCTCTACATCACCAGTCACAACGTACTTATGTTGACGGAAACGTAATAATATGGAATACAGATCTTCTTGTACAGTTGGACCGACCATTTGGATGTCATTTAGTGACAAACCTGTGCTAGAAGTGGCCGATGCATCGAAGACTGTACGAAGCTTGGTTGTAAGACTTGACTCACGGATGACACCGTGGTGTGGTAAAAAATAATTAATGTGTGGAAGATAGCTAGGCAAAGACTCCTTATTCTCAGACATATGACCTAGACGTTCATACTCCTGCATGAATTCTACATACCTGTTTCTGAAGACAGGGTCTCTTTGAAATTTGCGCTCTAACGATAAGAAACGACACTTTGCCTTTTGAAAAGAATCGCCTAAGACTGAAGGATCATTCTTCAGCGGCATTGTTACGACAAAACGACCGTCGTCCTTCCGAAAGGTGTTTTTCAAAAAGCTCTGCTCACAGGCATGTTCCTCAGGAGATAGGGAGTGCTTGGCTGCAACGGAATCTAATTCCCAGAAGCGAGACAAGTCTGGGTCGGCTTCCTCGTTTAAAAAATTGCAAACAAGGGAAGAAGAGTGTGACTTATGGCGGGAAACGTACCCTGACACCAGCCAGCCCAGTTTCGTTTCATATAACTTGGGTTGATTTTTACCCAAGTCAATGGAATTAGTGCATAAGACGGACCAAAATATGTCGGCCCCAACTAATACGTCTATTACTGACGGTATATTAAAAGAAGGGTCAGCTAGACTTATTCCCATTGGAAGAGGAATATTATCAATATTAATAAATGAGGACGGTAAAGCTTTAGTAACCTGTGGCAAAATATGACAATCTACAGTTATTCTAAAGTCATTATCGTATAAAGAAATAATGGTAAGACTGCAAGATTGTGTACTATACGAAGTATTATTATTAATACCTGTCACCGTGGCGCTCGCATCGCGTCGTGACAAACCCAGCTTACCGCAAAGCGAATCCGATACGAAGTTTGCCGTGCTCCCATTGTCGAGTAGTACCCGAACAGTGTGCACGTCGCCTTTGCTGTCAGCCACCCTCACGAGTGCTGTGGAGAGCAAAACAGTCCGAGGAGTAGTAACCTGTTTTACCTCAGTTGAACTTGTATGGGTGTGAATGTTACTATCGAGAGTAGCTGGCTCAGTTTCTGTTTCATGTAAGTGTAAAAGCGTGTTGTGCTTCTTCTTACAATACTTGCAAGGAACAAGATTACATCTGGATTCTATATGACCTGGCCGTAAACAATTAAGACAGACCTTTGCCTCATTGGCCTTTTGTCTGCGGTCTTCAATAGACAAAGATCTGAATGATTCACAACTAAATAAGAAATGGTTTTGATTGCACATAAGACATGTTGATGAATTTTTAAAGGTACTATTGTGTTTATTGTTTGTATTGTATTTGATATTTTGATTATATTTTGTAGTTGTATGTAGATTTGAATTATGTTTAATTAATGTGTCTGATTTGTTATTAAATTTTAAATTACCCTTTTTTTCTTGTAATGTTTCTAATAAGTCTGCCCTGTTGCTAAGAAAGGTAATAAAAACATCTAAAGATGGAGGGTTATTAAACGTATTACGATGCTCTTCCCATTCCCTATGTGTAATAGAATCAAGCCTTTCTGCCATCATATGGATAATAAGTGTGTCCCAATGTTCAGTTGGCTGATCTAAAGTGGACAACGCACGAAGGTTTTTATTTGTGACGTCAATAAGATGTCGAATACCTGAGCATGATTCCTGTTTCATGTGTTCAATATTAAATAACGCCTGGACATGATTATTTACGAGCAACCTTTTATTGTCAAACCTGTTGCATAATAAATTCCAAGCAGACTCATAATTATCGGCTTTAAAATCCAAATTGTCAATAACCAATAAAGCACTACCTTTTAGAGAAGCTCGAAGATAATGTAATTTGTTTATGTTGTCTATGTCTGACCTTGAATGTATTAAAGATATGTAGGTGTCCCTAAATTCGAGCCAGTGTTGATAGTGACCTTGAAAGACAGGTAAATTAATTTTTGGCAATCTGACGCAATTAGATTTAAAACCACCTGCCTGTAAATCCTCGCAACCCGTCACGGAACCATCTCGAAGGCTTGAAGACTGGGGAGGGCGGGCACCGAGCTGACTCCGCGCCGCCGCCACCAGCTTATAATACTGGTTTTCAAACTGTTCACGCTCCTCACTCTCATCGTCGGGGTTCTCCGACAACATCTCGATGTCACACTGTAATTTGTCGAAAACCTCGTATAAGCCATCAAATTTATTAAACCTTGTTTCCAAGTCTAAAAGCTGTAAGTTACTAAGTTCTTTGCAACTTTTTAACATATTAAGGTAGTTACTAAATAAAGTCAATTTAGATTTCATACAACTGCGTCTTTTAACTAATTTATCAATCCTTTCGTCTGCCATAGTGATTAGAACACCGGTAGCGGCTTAAGTTAAAATCAATAGAAATAACAAACCAGTTTTATGCAAGCAAAAAAAGGTGTGACACGCTAATGACTCGGTGCAAACAAAAGATCAGCTGATATGCAGGTAGCAGCCGCTCGGCCGGGTCGCCCAGCGATATACCGTTACTTATACAAGACAGGATTTACATAAATACGTTGCACTATTATTTCTTTTCAAATTGAAGATGATAAGTATTTTAACTTGTATAAGCAGAAGCAGTAAGTTTATGGAAATATATGGCTATGAATAGTAAAGATAAGTATTATTTAAATCGAAGTTAATTGAAAGCACTCACTAAAATGTTGCTTTTTAAACACAAGGTAATGACGAAGGATAGTAAATATAAAGGAAAAATTGGAACGAACTCACAGAATGCCTTAACCATCCACAGGAACGATGATCTGCAATTTTTTCGTTCTTCGTAGACGATGACTCGCACTTTTGAAGGGGTCCAAAGTCCGCCGTACGGCCAATTTTCTGTACTCTGGGCTTGCGCGGAGGCGAAATTTCTTCCTCAGGGTAGTGGACGACTCCTGTAGGAACTATCACCGTTGAAGACCGCAGCTGAAGAGCTTCGAGATTTCTTCCGTTAATTCTTGAAATTATGCAGGCGAGATCCACAAAGGACCATGTTGAGAATTGGTGTTGCTAAATAAGTGGACTGTATATGTAGGTATAGGTGTGGTTTATTTCCTCCACAATTACAAAAATTAACTTTAGCAGCAAACAGAAAAAAATTGAAATTAACTAAGATGTCGATGTCGACTGTCCGCGCGACCGTAGCTGAGCAAGTGCCGTGTCGCCGCCGCACGCCGCCCGCGCAGCCGCCGCTCACCGCGATGAATCACGGTTACCGCGCCGCCCCGCGCGTCTCCGTGGTTGCATTCCCGCGCGTTGTTGGGTATAGTTCCCAACAATCACGCTAATCCCATTCCCTATTACTAATTGGTACACGCTGAGGCGAGAGAACACACAAGAGATATTAATCTATCAATATTAGGAGAACGGATTGGTCAGGCAGGCGAAGCTTAGCTTGTGTCAGCGTAGACGTTGAAATATGAGGATGTGACGTCACATACACATACACACATACATACCAAACAACTCATGTGTGGCTGAAACTATAATACTTTCAAGTACAGTCGACAAAACAGTTATACAGGCAACTAACGCCATCCGTGTTTTGATAAATATTGTGTAATTTTAAAAAACAAAAAAAAGGTACCGTGCTAACGCTTTGACCGATATTTTTTATGACGCAATTTTTTTCAAGACGCATCAATTTTTTGCAGCTTGTATACCTGACTCTTTTGTAAACTGTAAATATTCCTTGTTGGCTTGACCTTTTTGAATGACCTCAACAATGAGGTTTGGATCTACCAAACTTATTGATTCCTATTGCAGACGTGTCCACTGAATTGATCATTCGTTCTCTCAACTTGACCAAAACACATTATTCATATCAACATGATTTATAATTTCATATTTTAAATTCATAGCATTTGTTTAGCAGTAGAATATATATCAATGCTGTGATCACTGGTGCCAAAATAAGTCTAAAAATAACATACCATCACGCCTGTATTCCCGGAAGTACTACTGTACACCCACAGTTCGCCGGTATGTTTAGGTCCCATGTAATAGGGGGCGAGCCTATTGCCATTAACCGGGCACAAATTCCTAAATCCGAGCTGCTACTGAGAATTTCACAGAAAAACCCAAAAACACTTTGCTCGACCTGGGAATCGAACCCAAGACCTCTAGCGTAGCAGTCGCGATGAAGGCTACTAGGCTAATGAGGCAGTATAAAAATACATAATTCAAAATATCCGAAGAGTCTCAACCGTCGCAATCGTCAACCTTCGGAAATGATCGGTAATGATCGGCGTGTCACTGGCGAAATTAAACTGTCCGGGAATCGATTAAGTTAATTGGGTGGGTGCAAAGCGATTCCGTTTCCCGAGATTAAGAAACTCTTGGAAGGTAAGCGCATAGGTAGGTTGGTTTCGGTGATCCTATGACTACGTTGTACATATTTAAAGTTAAGAAAGGCAAACGTAGCAAAGTATATTATATAAAAGTTAATGGATCGAAGTAACTAGTGTAATGGACGATGTTGGGTGATTATAATTTCATTCTGGCAACACTAAGAAAGAAAAACTGATAAAAGATGGCGAAACTTGCTCGAAGTTTGTAACAAATTAAGAAAATGCTATTATGGTACAAACAAAGCAGATACATATTTTTTGCTTCTTATAATAAAATAAGCTGGAAGCTGGATGCGACAAGCCGAAGACAGGGCGTAATGGCGCACAGTGGGGGAGGCCTACGTCCAGCAGTGGACTAGTATAGGCTGATGATGATGATGATAAGAAAATATAGCAACACAAAATGAAGATGAATATTTTAAATTACAACCATCAGCACTACATGAAGTGTCTCTGAAAATTTATGTACAGAAAAAAAATTACATATTTTCAGACAAAAATTTCATCGATAATCTGATGTCATAACCCTTCAAATCTTGTAGAAGGGTTTAAAGACTTATAGGTCTTTTGAACCTTCATCTTCTACATTACAATTGGCCATCAATCATCAATTTATGCGAACCGATTCAGCCGTGCAATAAATATGAGTACGCCATGTGAACTCGTAACCTTGAAGAGAACAAGTTTAGATTCAAGAGATTTGTTGTAATTGTTTCTTGTTGATAATCTTCTCTACTATTATAAAATTGTAAAAAAGCTGTGTCTGTACATTGAAGATATCTAAAAAAAAACAAGTGGGCTTAGGGTATATAAACATCTATGAACCCAAAAATGTGATTTTTAAAATTCTTGTCCGTTTGTCTGTTTGTTACGGGTTGGAGCAAAAACTAAGTACTGAAAGATTTTAATTTTGTTATCAGTGTTAGAAAGTATGTGTTCCAATTTAAAAACTGGTGAACTTCATATCTCAATTAATTCAATGAATCCTGAGATACAGCTTGATCTCCCTGATGTATAGAGGCCCATACAAAAAAGAGGTCATCAAAGTTGGTTTTACATTTTTACTCCTGGAGCGAAGCCGCGAGCAGAAGCTAGTTTTCTAATAAATACGTTACGTATCATTTGTTAACAGTACATTATGACTTACATAATAAGTCAAACTGATAATCATATCTACATGCGTTATAAGACTTGTAGTGTTTGATCAGAGGGGCTCTTAAGATGAATAAAAAAATATTGTTTTTTATGGTATAGCGAGGCAAACGAGAAGACGGACCACCTGATGGTAAGCGATTACCGGCGCCCAAGGACACCCACAACACCGGAGGAGTCGGAAGTGCGTTGCCCATCGGTGTTCTGTGAGGAAGCATGGTTCTCCCACATAAATATGTAAATTTGACTAGAATGGACGAAATAAGGAACGGGTATAATTATTAGAGTAAATAATGAGATGATGGCTATGATGATGGAAGAAAGAATTTAATGCTGCGCTGACCACAAATTAATTATGAGAAAAAAACCTGATGACAATGATGAGTAATTACACAATATCTTTTTTTTTTTAAATGCTTACTAGCAATGTGGGTCGCACATTACTAGTATTCTTGTTAACCCTGGTGTTAAGATAAATGCTTGTGTTACAAGTGGGTTCACGTCGGTAGTGCAATGGGTGGGTTTTGAACCGGCAACCACATAATCGCAAGTCCGACGCCCTAGCCAATTAGGCTACCGCCGCTTATATAACCATTATTAAATAATAATTAAAAAAACCCCCGACACAAAAAAATCAAATTAAGAACCTAAAAGAAAAACTATGATGAAATAACCACAAATAGAACAAAAAAGGTATAAACCTGAATCCCTATAAAAAGAAAAAAATTATCTTGAAATTTTATAATTTCAAGATTTTAAGGTTTTTAATTTGATTTTTTTGTGTCGGGGGTTTTTTTAAATTTTTAATTTAATTTGTTATTGAAATGAAACTACTTTTTACGGATTTTATCGCGGTATATTGATATTATTTAGTTCCCGACGTTCCTTTACAGCATCCATGGTCACGGGCAGACTGAGGTGTTGGACAAAAAATTACTAACAGCTACCTTACATTTTTGTTAATTATTAGCGATCCGATTCACGCAGAACGAGCTCACCGTATCCTTTGGTCTTGCAGTTTTAGGCTTGGATTTAGATTTTATAGATTCTATAATGGGATTCCAAGCAGCTGGTAAGACCCAACCATCTTCTCTATTGAAATTTGGGTGTTTTTTGATTTCAATAGCCTCACGAATCATCCTGGGTAGGAATCGGTTTTCTTTTGCGAGGACTTGTGGTTTATCAAATCTGATGTAGTGCTGGGTCTTGTCTAGGGTATGTTCACAAACTGCTGACTTTCTGGAACGGCGGTGTTTGACATCGGCAATGTGTTCTTTTACGCGGGTCCCTATGCTTCTTTTAGTTTGGCCTATATATGAGAGTCCGCAATCACAATCAAGCTTGTATACTCCTGCATCTTGAAGAGGGATGTGGCACTTGACAGGTGGTAAGAACTGACTAATCTTCTTCAGCGGCTTGAAGTATGTTTTGATTGAAGCTCGCTTCAAGATATAGCCAATCTTGTCTGTGACTCCTCTAACATATGGCAATACAGCAGGTAGACGCTCAACTGTGGCACGTTTCACGCGGTTTCTGTGACGAGGGCGCGGTATTCGGAGCTTGTTGTCATGCAGCACTTGCTTGACATGTTGAAGCTCTGCAGCCAGGTGTTGCTCATCACAGATCCCACGCGCTCTCTGAAACAAAGATTTACCGACGGTAGATAACTGTGTTGGGTGGTGGTGCGATTCACCATTTAAATATTTGTCTGTATGGGTTTTCTTTCGATACACAGTGTGACTCAAGGTGTTATTGGGGGTACGAATTACCAAAACATCTAAGAACGCTAAAGAGTTGTTGGCCTCTGCCTCCATAGTAAACTGAATTTTAGAATTTAAGGAGTTAAGGTGGTTCAAAAATGCTGTTACTTTATTAGATGGTAATATTGTGAAAGTATCATCTACGTACCGCTTGTAGAATTTTGGTGTTACAGGTGCAGATTGCAGGGCAGTCTCCTCAAAATCTTCCATGAAGATATCAGCGACAATGGGAGATACTGGAGAGCCCATTGCTACACCATCCACTTGCGTGTAGAATTGATTAGTCCACAACATATAGCCGGATGTTAGGCAATGTTTCAGTAGTTCAGCATATTCAATAGGCATGTTATTCTCTAATAGTTTCTTAGATACAATTCTGATGCAATCTTCAACTGGTAAGCATGTAAATAATGACTGAACATCAAAACTGACCATAGTTTCATTGTCGGTGAGATGTAGATCTTTTATTTCACTGACAAAATGGTATGAGTCCTTCACATATGCTGCAGTGTTGCCTCTTAGTGATGAAAGTACTGTAGCAAGATGTTGAGCCAATCTGTAGGTTGGTGAGTCGATTTGGCTGACTATTGGTCTTAGCGGAGCATTGGGTTTGTGTATCTTGGGCAGCCCATACAGTTTTGGTGGTTTTGCACAACTAGGAATTATGTATTTTACGTCTAACTTCAATGTATCGGAGTGCTTTTTTATTAGATCACTAGTTAATTTTAATGTTTTAGTTGTAGGATCTGTTTTCACTTGTTTGTAGGTGTTTACATCCGATAAAAGGTCTTGTATTTTATTATTGTAGTCCGACGTATCCATTACCACCACATTAACACCACATTACAACGATAAAATCCGTAAAAAGTAGTTTCATTTCAATGTCTAATATTCGCGTAAGTGTCAGAAATTAATTTGTTATTTCACTCTTTTTGTAGGGACTCCTTAGTTATTTTGTTTAATTTATTTTATTTTCTTGCGTTTTAAGATCCAGGTAATTTAGTGTTTAATTAGGTATTTTCTTCGTTTAGTTATTCAACTTTGGGACATGGGCAGGAAGAAGAAGAAGTTATTCAACTTTTGTACAATTATTTCATAGCTATTAGATATCTTAGGTAAAAACATTTAACGCGCCATTTTGTGATGGCGGCCATTTTGGATTTGAAATTTTCATACTATATAGTATTCTACTAGTCAAGTCCTTTTATTTGATCCCCATATTGAGGGGGTTTTAAAAAACATTTAATTCGCCATTTTGTGATGGCGGCCATTTTGGATTTGAAATTTATCATGGTGTACAGTATTCTACTAGTCAAGCCCTTTCATTTGATACCTTTATTGAGGGAGTAGTGAAAAAAATTAATAAATTCACCATTTCGTGGAGGCGGCCATCTTGGATTTGAAATTTTTCATAGTGTATAGTATTCTACTAGTCAGGCCCTTTCATTTGATACCAATATTGTGGGAGTTGTGAAAAAATATGTAAGCCGCCATCTTGTGGCGGCGGCCATCTTGGACCGATTTTCATCAAACATAGCTAAGAACACTCCCGACTTATTCACCTTTCAAACAAAAAAAAACAAAATCAAATTCGGTTCATCCATTCGGGAGCTACGATGCCACAGACAGACACACACACACACACACACACAGACACGTCAAACTTATAACACCCCGTCGTTTATGCGTCGGGGGTTAATTAAAAACCAAAATAGTCTTAACTATGATATTTAATCCCTAAAAGTAAGATATTTTTAGCGACAATGAAACGTCAAACCCATCTTCCATTGAAAACAACTTACAAAATGGCGGATGACTTTGAAATCAGCACAATGTAGGTACTTGGAAAATATTTTTCGAAATCCATACATTAATCCAGTGCAAAGTTCAACTTAAGCTATTTATAAATAAGGTTGAATTTCGGGTGAAGATTTTGATGAAACATTTTAGCTGTAATATTCTTTTTGAATAACAAAAAGTGTTTACTAAAGGGGAGATTGGGCCCCGAAGCCAGCGATACCGTATCAATTACATTTATTAATATCGTATTTCCGTGTTTCTTGTTTCTTGCTCTCTAATAATCATTATTCTTGCATTAAACCCTTCATTGCTTTTGATAATTATACTCGAGTTTAAATTTGACTGAAATTATTTGTTCAATTCTTTTTTTAAGTTTCTTCTTAGGTAGATAATGAAATTTAAAATTAGTAAGGTAAGAGTCACGCCTCGTAATATACAGGATGACTAGTGAGACACTAACAATACTCGAGGACGTGATAATTGGCGATCATATATGAAGAAAAAAATTGATATTTTTTTCTTCATATATGACTACTTACTTGGAAAACTTAACCAAAAGTTAAGTAAACGTATGAACACCACACGAACGCACCTGCTGTGCTTTCAACACATTGGAAATTAAGTACCTAATTTTGTATCATTTATTAGAACAAGAAAAGAGTACCGAGTAGCCATTGCACCCTCCTTACGTATTGAAAGTGAATCACCAATCAGCTTTCTTTTAGTATTTTTTTTGGGCATTTTTCATGCTAAGTTTATAAAGTTATTTTAGTAGGTAAAGGAAAAAATCGACTCGCAGGCAGGATTCAAACCTGCGTCTTCTTAGA
Source organism: Acronicta leporina (assembly GCA_947256265.1). Lineage (NCBI taxonomy): Eukaryota > Metazoa > Arthropoda > Insecta > Lepidoptera > Noctuidae > Acronicta > Acronicta leporina. Next base: position 10,102,699 of record OX366536.1, on the reverse strand, counting down.
CGCAGACCCAGACGCAGGTTCGAATCCTCGATTCGAACCTGCGTCTAAGCCACCGCGATTCCCGGTGGCTTAGAGGTCAAAGCGTCTGGCGTACCTAGCCAGAAGACGCAGGTTCAGCTTGTAAAACAAGTTTTAATGTTTTATGTTAACATATTTTTAAGTAGAAGAACTTTGTAAAATGTTTAATATTTTCCCTAAAATTAGTTATTTTCTTGTTGAGTAATAAAAAATGTAAGAGAAATAAGAAGGCGATTTCTTGGTTGAACGGCTTGTGTAGGCAGCCGGGCATTTTTCATAGAACAAATGAGGTGCGAAACAGTAACTTAGGGTCATACCTTCAATCGTTTGAACGGGATTGGCTTTATTATGCTTTTAGTTTGAGAGGAATCAGGTCAAAATAAAGTGGATCGTGACTATGTAATAGCTACGCTGATCAATCTATCTGCAAGGTGAAGCTGCGCTTACAACGGACAGTCAATGGATGGGTCATGATTATTCTTGATACATCGAGGTCCCTCGATGCTTTAGAGTACGTTAAGCTATCAGTCCCGGTTGTCATACGAAAACTTGTGATAATTTTTTTGTCAGAAGTCCAAAAAGCCTGACAGCCAGTAGGATATCTGCAATGGTATTAGGTACCTTAAATTTGGGTTGTGGAGGTATAATGGCTGTCGCTTGTTAAAATACTGAAATTGAGCCAAATCTGGTTAGGCTCGGAGTCGATCCTAACATGGATTGCCATTGGCCTGCTCTTAGTTAACAGATAATGGACCAAACACACCAAAAACATTAAATAGAAGAAATCAAATAGAAAGAGATACATTTACATTACATTATTATTATTACAACTGCGGGCAGTTGAATTTTTCCTTCACCAAAATTGAACTTTATAATCTTAGCATAGTAAATACGATAGAATCACAAAATAGCTATAATTGAGTTTCTTTATAGGGTTAGATACACAAAATATATATATCACAGTATTTTTTGATGTATAGCGAAAAAAGATCTATACTAATATATAAAGCTGAAGAGTTTGTTTGTTTGTTTGTTTACTTGAACGCGCTAATCTCCGGAACTACTGGTCCGATTTGAAAAATGATTTCAGTGTTAGATAGCCCATTTATTGAGGAAGGCTATAGGATATATCATCACGCTACGCGGACGAAGTCGCGGGCAGAAGCTAGTTTTACTATAAATCCCCATCTGTGAACATAACTATTCATTCCCCAATCCACCAGTAATCCTTATCCAATAGACCAACTCTCACAGCCATGTTCATCACAATCAGCTCAGCACACACCAGCTTGCCGAGGGGCGTCCAACTAAATGGCAATCAACACCACATCGTTAGGCAGCACACATGATTATGATACTAATTGTCAAACAATTGGACAAGCTCGCCAAATGTACGTTTATGACATAATGATTGGGTATCATACTTTTATCGTATGGTAATGATTAGATTTATAAAGCTGGAAAATATACCAGATTTTCTCATTCGACAATCCTAGTTTTTAATTATCGGGAAGCGTTTGCTGATACGAATAGTCGCAATCGTGGTTTCTGAACGTATAATTCCGGATACTATTCTCAGATCTTCTATGAAATTGACAGTAGAAGTTAGGAGTTTGAATTTATATTCAGTTAATATCAATAGGCTCACTCTTTATTACATGGGACCTACATATCGGTGAGCTGTGGGTGTACATCAGTACACTTCTTCCTATCAGTCCGAGGATATGTGGGATGTGATAATATGTTCTGCACTTCAAGCTAAATCATCTCATCAGTTCTACTACCAGACGGCTCGATTCCGGTTGGCTGAGCGATCGGCTTCCACACTATATGTTGTGGGTTCTATCCCCGCACGGAACAAATATTTGTATGACCTACAAGTATTGTGTAGGGTGTTTGTGTTTGAAAGTGCACTCACGATGCAGAAAATGCTAGTGTTACTTTTTTTATAAAAAGTGTCGTAACTTCTTCGATTTCGACAATATGACAGTTAAATCTAATGTTAAAACAATACACTACAAAACGATCTAACTTAAACCTTTAAACACACACTAACCACTTTCACCAGGTTAGGGCCCAAACGGAGAACAAAATTACATTCCAAAACTTTTCGAATCAGCGATTCAGTTGTAATTGCTTCCAGTTGTTGAGCAACCGCTTAACAACCGATTGTATTAATTTGGGAACGACCGGATAGATGTTTGGGTACGCGCGCCTCTTTGAAAAGGTCTTGTTCAGTTTTCCAGCGAAGAATTTATGCAGGATGAAAATTTTTATCGGTTCAGCGATGAGGCTTTGTTTGTTAGAAATACGTTTGGCATCTGTTTAGAAATTATTTTTTGTGCTGATTTTTGACACTTACGTGAACTACTCATTAAGGGTCCGGCTAAGCTTGAATTGCGCATAAAAAAGTAATATTTAAAATAATAATAATAGTAATATAAATATTTTATCAAATTGTGTTGTTATTCGGATTGAGATACCGTTACTCTAGTTTCCTACCATTTCGCTTTCGCAAGTTATAAAGAAATGCATTCGCTTATATTTTGGATGTAATGGTAGAGCAGGAACCTAGATTAACGGTATCGGAATCCGATATATAACGCACTTCGTTTACATACATACATACCATCACGCCTGTATTCCCCGAAGGGTTAGGCAGAGGCGTACTAATGTACACCCACAGTTCGCCGGTATGTTTAGTTCCCATGTAATAGGGGGCGAGCCTATTGCCATAAACCGGGCACAAATTCCTAACTCCGAGCTGCTATTGGGAACATCATAGAAAAACCCAATAACACTTTGCTAGACCTGGAAATCGAACCCAGGACCTCTAGCGTAGCAGTCGCGCTCAGGATCACTTAGCTAATGAGGCACATTGTGTTTGAATTACGATTTATTTTGGTACTAGCTTCTGCCCGCGACTTCGTCTGCGTAGACTTCAGATAAAAAGTAGCCTATGTGTTATTCCAGAGTATAACCTATCTCTGTGCCAATTTTTATCCAGTACCGATCAGCCGTTCTGGTGTGAAAGCCTAACAAACATCTATCCATCCATCCATCCTCACAAACTTTTGCATTTATAATATTAGTAGGATTACGTTTGTTTGTCGGTCTGCGGGACTCTTAAATATCATACGTTGCAATCCGTAAAGAAGTTAGTAACTTACTTTTTTTAAACTAGCCTTTTTGGTTTTTAACGATTTGAGATAATACCTACCTTTAAAAAAGGCATTCTTATATAGATTGAATTCTGTTTGTCTATGCTACATCATCATCTCCAGAAATACTTAACCAATTGATTATTAGTAAATTAGTAGTCTAGTAAATTACTAATAACCTTGTTAAGATTGGAGACACAATTTCCGAAGTACAGGATAATTAGTTTCTAAAGCTGTTAACGTTTTTTAAATAGAGTTCTTTAATCTTCTAGACTTATCTAAACTCTTTAACTCATTTTCTGACGTATTCATATCTTCTTCCTCTTAAAATATCCTAAATTTTTAAATCCCTCACCTAAACTATTTCTTCAGCGAAGCGTATTAACAAACTACAACAAGTTTCAATTTGGCCCTCCTCGGGGAGGTTTGGGTAAACTGTTACCTTTTGAGAGGTAAAGTTGTGAGGGAAAACTCCGTTAATATTGAACAAGTACCGGCCTTGATAGATTATGCACCTGTGGTAGGAGGTTAAGGGGGAGTAGGGGAGTTGTAACTTGTGATATGGTTTTGTGTGTTGAAATACAATACCGAAGTCTTAAGATGGCAACGCCCTCGTGATACTAATGGTGTTGCTGACGGTTCTAGACTGTGGTTTCCGCTTACCATCAGGTGGCCTGGTTTTAATATCATAATAATAAAAAAAACAACTGGTTGTACTCCTGGAGTGCTGGCAGAAGTGAAAACTTGAATATTAACGAAGATTTCACTTCAATAATGATAATGGTTAGTTGTACTATCTCAGAAAACATTTGTTTTCACTTTTGCCTTACGGTCTTATCTGTCGTGATAAGATCTGGTGCGAGTTTAACATCTTTTCCCCACCACACCGCACAGCGCCGCTAAAGAAGTTTTCACTTCAAATAAGTAGCTAGATACAGATATAAATATAGTCATTTATAATAATCTAGATAGAGCCAGGTGATTTCATTAGCTATGAGTCCAGTATAACGCAGTAAGAAATCATTCAAAAAGAGACCAATAGAAAGAATACATAAGACATACAATGCTTTAATTTACTTAACATCTTTTCCCCACCACACCGCACAGCGCCGCTAAAGAAGGTTTCACTTCAAAAAAGTAGCTAGATACAGATATAAATATAGTCATTTATAATAATCTAGATAGAGCCAGGTGATTTCATTAGCTATGAGTCCAGTATAACGCAGTAAGAAATCATTCAAAAAGAGACCAATAGAAAGAATACATAAGACATACAATGCTTTAATTTACTTAACATCTTTTCCCCACCACACCGCACAGCGCCGCTAAAGAAGGTTTCACTTCAAAAAAGTAGCTAGATACAGATATAAATATAGTCATTTATAATAATCTAGATAGAGCCAGGTGATTTCATTAGCTATGAGTCCAGTATAACGCAGTAAGAAATCATTCAAAAAGAGACCAATAGAAAGAATACATAAGACATACAATGCTTTAATTTACTTAACATCTTTTCCCCACCACACCGCACAGCGCCGCTAAAGAAGGTTTCACTTCAAAAAAGTAGCTAGATACAGATATAAATATAGTCATTTATAATAATCTAGATAGAGCCAGGTGATTTCATTAGCTATGAGTCCAGTATAACGCAGTAAGAAATCATTCAAAAAGAGACCAATAGAAAGAATACATAAGACATACAATGCTTTAATTTACTGTCATTTGAATTGTAATACAAATGAACTTCATCTAACGTGACATACCATCACGCCTGTATTTCCTGAAGGATTAAGCAGAGCCCCAATGGTGCAGTGGCTGAGCTATGGACTTCTGTGCCACGTGATTATAAATTGGTTCACACGGAATATTAATATTTGTGTGGCCTAACGTTGTTTATTTGAATATGGGCGAATTTAAGTTAGAATAGCATAATCTTTATTGTACACCATAAAAGAAACAAAACAAAAGACCTTATAAAACTAAGGGTACAATGGCGGTATACCCACAGTTCAATGTTTAGATCCCATGTAACAGGGGCCGAGCCTATTGCCATTAACCGGGCCAAAATCCAAACTCCAAATTGCTACTGGGTATTTCACAGAAACCCCAATACACTTTGCTCGATTTGGAAATCAAACCCAGTACCTCTAGCGTAGCAGTCGCGCTCAAGACCACTAGGATAGGAGGCAGTTACCTCGTCTATATGACGTTTAAAACTATTGTTATTCTAATTAATATAAGGCGATGGGTACCAATTTAAATATAGTCAATGATAAAAAATCTGAATTTATGGTATCATAGACAAAAAATATAAACCTTTCTGAGTTGGGTTAGAATATTTTTTCTCCAGATATATAAAGAACAGAAAATATACAGGAGAACATCTCAATAATTCCAATACCAAAGAGTTTCCGACCTCTAAACATAACAAAAACAGTGAAAGCAAACCCAATAAGAACTGACTTCCTAAGTAACATCTAATTTGATATCGGAAACAATTCGGAACAATTTCTCAAACATACTTCAACGACTTGTTCCGAAGTACATGCGTGAGTATACTCAAAGTTTCTCCTCGTGTGTTACCGTAGTATATCGTCATCTGTTATTTGTGTAATAAGAACTATATTGATCATGAACATTGAATACTAAGTATATTAAATGTGTCTCGCGGTGTTACCATTGCGTACCTATCTCGATTTCCCAATTCCCTAGGATTTTTTTAAATTATATACCCTTTATCACTGCTTCTCTTCTTCTTCTCTTCTTCTTCTTCTCTACTATTATAAAATTCTAAAAAAGCTGTGTTTGTTACGGGTTGGAGCAAAAACACCTGAATAGATTTTAATTAAGTCATCACTGTTAGATATTATATGCTCCAACTTAAAAACTGGTATACTTTTTATCTCAAATAATTCAACGGATCCTGAGATACAGCTAAAAAAAACTAGTTTTTTTTTAATTACTTTAATTTACAGACACAACTTTTTTACAATTTTATAATAGTAGAGAAGAAGAAGATAACTGATGAGTGATACCGACTTACTTCTATAGTGGTATAAGTGTTTCTTAAAAAAATGGTAATGATTAACGTGATCTTTTAAAGGCACAAAAGGGTCTCTATAAAACCCTTAAACGATATGACCACGATAAAAATTGCCCTAAGAAAAACCAAAAGGTTATACATTAAAAACTTTCGGACGGAATCAATGTTACCCTAAACGCCTCCCTTTATAATAAAGAAAAAAAAGTTGTGAAACATTATGTCAACCGTAATTGTTCCTGATCCGCTTCCGATAGCAGTTCCGAATCTTTGGGAATTCGGAATAATGTTCTACCAAGTTGAAAAGCGGAGGGAAAACGTATAATTTTATTTGGCAGATATTCTGAGGACTGGTTTTATTCGAAAGTTTTGGTTCGTGATACTCAATGTCAGATTCTTAATATTTTTATTTATGTATCTACTTTGAAATGAAATTACTGTTTATGGATTTTAGCGTGTTGTATTGATATTATTAATAACTAGCTGACCCGGCGAACTTCGTACCGTTTTGTCTTCCCGGATTATTATGAGTCTTTTGTATAGGAATATAGAAAAGTGTTGTTTTAAGGCATTTTTTAAAATTTTTCGCTCTCCGCAAGAACCATCCTCGTACTGCAAGGAATATTATAAAAACAGAATCAGAGAAATCAGTTCAGCTGCTTTCGAGATTTGCGCTTAGCAACACATTTGGCGATTCATTTTTATATATTACTAGCTTCTGCCCGCGACTTCGTCCGCGTAGCATGATGATATATAGCCTATAGCCTTCCTTAATAAATGGGCTATCTAACACTGAAAGAACTTTTCAAATCGGACCAGTAAGAAAGAAAGAAAGAAACCTACTCTATATCAATCTTGGCCACGAACCATGTACGCTAATTCGAAAGGTTCGAAACGTCGGGAATTAAATATTTTCAATACAACGCGATAAAATCCGTAAAAAGTAGTTTCATTTCAATGTGTAATATTCGCTTACTTAAGTGTCAGAAATCAGCATGCACGCTACATTAATTTATTGAGCAGTTTTGAATTGAGATTGTTGATGCAAAAATTAAATTTCAGAAGTCATCCAATGCGGTGGTATATTTGTCCTTGTATTTTAAAACAGGGCATAAAATTACCCTCTCTTATTTCCTTGCCACCGAAAGAGGTCATTTGGAAAATCCCGTTATATGCACGTATTGCATTTAAAAATTGTCTAGACATGGGATGTTGTCTAGTTATAACGGATTTGAGTGGTTCAGGGGGCTCCTGCAGAGGTTCCAACTTAACTTTTCCCGCTGAGCAACATAAACCTTTAGGCTGTTCTCTCCATTTTAATGCTCTACAATAAATACATTAATATCTGTCATACGACCTATCGAAGCGTATTGATAGTATAGCAAAAGCCACTCATAAATTTTTCAGTCCACGGCTGTGGTACCTCATCAATGCTATCGTTAACCGGAGACGCATCTATTTCTGTTTCTGATGTTGTCATTCTTGTCAGCGCATGTCTAAGTAGATCTCCATTCAGTATTTCAGCTCGTTGCTCAGCACTTTCTTCACGGCGCTCCTCATTGATTCTGTCGCGTTCAGTACGTGCATTATCCAATACCTGTTCGCGCATTCTCACATAATGTTCTCTGGCACTTTCGAGTCGGGATTCACGCTGCTCATCAGATTCTAGAGAACGGTTTATCCAAGGCTAAACGTATATCATGGACGCTATCAGACTCCGTAGTTCTAGTAGCAGCTTGAGAATCTCTCTGAGAGTTGAGGCGGGTCTGACGCTCTGGTGAATTTTCCATTGACCTGAAATTCGCGTGGTTGTTACGATCTGCAGTCAAACGGGCAGCGCGCTCTTAACTACTCTCTGCGGCTCTCTCTGCACGTTGACGATTTCGTTGAGAGATGAGCCTCATCTCACGCGCTTGTGATTTTTCTCGGTCCTGGAATTATCTTGTCGCACACGATCTCTCGCCAACCGCGATTCATACTCACCTCTTGTTTCTAAAGATCTAGTCAATGCTTGACGAGTTCTTTGTATTACAAGGCGGTCCTGGTTTTGAGATTGACTGTCGTTACTCCTATGTAAACGCATTGTTTTTGCGTTTCTTGAAATAGATGAAAGACCAGGTTTTTTCGTAAATGGCATGTTTGAGTATTCAACTGAAACTTAATTACCAACTTCCTTATAGAAACGGTACAGCTAGTTTTTTATACTTTGACAAATTCCTGTCATTATGTCATACTAAAGAACGTTAGCTATTCAGCACACGACTTTGTATTAAAAAAATAGGAAATTTGGATTGGTGTTCCAATTTATCTTTGATGCCTCAAGAACATAAGTCTATTTTTTTAACTAAAGAATCATGGCAACCTTTGTATATTAATAAATCAAATGTTTACTGCGGACATTTGATCATTATACATTCAACCTATCATTTAGTAAATGCTGTTTATTCGGAGACCCTCAACATCGCCATCTATCCAGCTAAAGAGTATTGTGACTCAAAACAAAACTATTAAACCATTCAAAACCTTTAAAAACCACGCCAGGCATTTTCATGATTATTACATAAACTTATGTATATAACATAACATACCATCACGCCTGTATTCCTCGAAGGGTTAGGCAGAGGCATACTAATGTACACCCGCAGTTTGCCGGTATGTTTAGGTCCCATGTAATAGGGGGCGAGCCTATTGCCATTACCCGGGCACAAATTCCTAACTCCGAGCTGCTACTGGGAATTTCTTAGCAAAACCCTATAACACTTTGCTCGACCTGGGAATCGAACCCAGGACCTCTAGCGTAGCAGTCGCACTCAGGATCACTTGGCTCATGAGGCAGTTATGAGGCTAATGAGAACTTATGTGTACTACTATAATTATCTCCAGTTCCAATATAAACGCAAATAATTCAAACCGTAACTCTTTTAAAATACTGTAACAGCGTTACAGATTATAATATGTTTGAGTTTAAGTAATTTTATACGACAAAAACTTATCAAGTACCTACTGACTTACGTGAATCAAGAAAAGAATTGCATTTAATAACATAATTTAGTAACCAACAATAATGATCCCTCCTTACTATCAGAATGTATACGATAGAGAGGTCAAGCTGTATCTCGGGATCTCCTCAACCGAATAAAATGAGACATACCTCAATTATTTAGTTGAATTAAAGTCTATCAAATAAAAGTTATTAAATAATTAACCAACAGTTATGATCTCTCCTTTGTATGGGCCTCTATACATCAGGGAGGTCAAGCTGTATCTCAGGATTCGTTTAATAAATTGAGATAAGAAGTTCACCAGTTTTTAAGTTGGAGCATATAATTTCTAACAGTAATAATAAAATGAAAATCTATTCAGTAGTTTTTGCTCCAACCCGTAACAAACAGACAAACAGACAAGAATTTTAAAAATGACATTTTTGGATTCGGAGACGTTTATATTTTTTTTAAATATCTTCAATGTACAGACAAAGCTTTTTTACAATCTTATAATAGTAGAGAAGAAGAGATTATAGATTCCCGACGTTTTAGATCCTTTACAGCATCCATGGTCACGGGTAAACTAAGTGTTGGAATGTTGGTAAATAATAGTTGTCTAATAATCGCGTAAGTGTCAGAAATCAATAATTAACTAGCTGTGTCCCGCGGATTGACGTTATGTTTAACTCGAATAACAAGACTGCCTATGTTATTCCGAAATAATGTGGTTTTCCTCTCGTTATCATGAGTAAGTATCTGCAAGATTACATTTAAATTACACATTTTTCAAAATAGACTCGCCACAACTACTTACATTGTAGATCATAGAAATATTTGCTCCGAGTGAGGATCGAACCGACATCACGTGTCGCAGAAGCCGATCGCTCAGTCGCTATGCCACACGTGTCGTCGAGAGTAACCATACTTACATAACACATCGAGAACTCAATGCTGCAGAAATCAGATTTAACCAAAATGATTGATGGAAAATTTAAAATCTATTATAACATTTCCTTATTCAGCCTCTTCTCAATGCATTCATGAAACCCTCTCTTTTAGCTTTTGATAGCAGAAATTGCAATACCAACTCCCTGCCAAGTCTCAAAGGGCAAAGCTTGATTGATTTGATGCTGGACCCATCGAGACACATTATATGAGAATGCAAAAGGTTTACTTATTCTTATTACCCAGAGATTGAGTTGCGGAGGTCTAATGGCAATTTTAAATACAAAATACTAATATTGAGCCGCATCTTGTTATACTGGAAGCCGACCACAATATAGCTAAATGCATTTTTAGCGTAGTGGTTCAGATATTCACGCCACCACGCGACACGTCATGCGTTCGATATCCACCCAAGGCAAATATTTATGCTGTCTCCTTTGTATCTCGACGACCTCTTTGGTTTAGTGGTTCAAGTACCGGACTGCCGACCATGAGGTCGTGGGTTCGATTCCCACAGAACACAAAAATTTCTGTGATGAATATAAGTGTTTGTGTTCGTCTGGGTGTTTCTTATGTATTAAAAGTATGTATTTACAAAAAAATGTTCCAGAATATTTATTATTTATTATTATTATTATCTATTAATTGTAATATGATAATGTAGTCCTCTGTAACACAGGGCTTGTTCTTTAGTACGAGAAATAAAGCTGGTTATGGGTTTTCTTTTATAGTGGGAGGGATTAGGCTATAGGCCACCACGCTAGCACTGTAGGCTGGAAGCATTCACACGTAGTCAAGATAAAATCTTTGGCGTGCAGCGTTTTCTCACGATGTTTTCCTTCACTGTTTATGCGAGTGATAATTAAATATTAATATGCCCATGATTCTAAAAAAATATGCGTGCCTTAGATTCTAACTCGAGACCTTTGACTTGGCAGTCCAACCATTCCTTGTCAGAGACCTTGATTCTCTGACTTTGTTTCGATGTTTTTAATCAAAGATCGTCGAGGTCAAGCTCTAAAAAATACCCAAATAAATTGACTTGTAAAAGTGTCACTAAAGATCTAGGTACTTACAGAAATAAATTCAATTTCTTTTCATTTCATTTCAACGGTAATATCAAGAGACTGTCACTACTCTAACTAACAACAAAGTATGATACAAAATGAACCTTTTTAAAATCTTTTTACGGTGTCAAGTCTTGTTAACGTTTTCTTTTTTTATTAAATGCTGTTCAGCCCACTTTCTTCCATACAAAGCAGAAATTAAATTCCCGAGCGGACAGACAGACAGGCGATGTATTTTGATATTGATTAAAAAGTTAAAGTCAATGGACAAGAAGATTGAGACGACGTAGCTTGTTAGAAGTTAAGTGCACTTCTGTTAAGAAGTTTTTGATAACGCTGTGCTATGCTAGAAGTTCTAGGTTCGGTTACTAGGTTGAGCAACGCTATTGGATTTTTGTATGCAATTCTCAATAGCAGCTTGGAACTTAGATTTGTTTCGCCTAAAACAAAGTGTTTAAGTATATTAGTAAACCCGTGACATCGGGTTCTCAAATAATGTGAACCTTCGTTCAATATTATCGACTTCGGTCAAACTTGGACATCCTTCAACGCCCACACATCCTGTTATCCCAATATTGTACCAATGAAGATTGTAACTTAATTTATTTTAAAAGTCATGTCCATGGAGTTTCTTGCTGGGTTCTTCTCCATAGGATCAACCTTTTGGAACCGTGCAACTAGAAGCATAACGTTTAATAAACGCTTGTAAAATCTTATTCGAAATAAAAACTTTTGGACTAGAACTTTAATTATTACACCTCTGCCTACCCACCTTCGGGACATATAGGCATGAGGGTATGAAATTTAAAAAATTACAAAACAGGAGGACATATTTTAAATTAGTGTTTCACTTAAACCATAAAATTTATATTTAAATGAGTTTTCTCCAGGTTCTAATTTGGTGCAAACAATAAAAACAAATCAATCAGGATACTAATATCTTGTTGAAATCTTAACATCTAGATTTAGATTAGATCCCATCTGGAAACCAATTAATAGTCTTTTAGTTTCTCTTGAATTCCTCATTCAAAGGCCTGGACAATTTCAAGGCTTAGTCCTTGGTCAATTTGTATTTCAAAGGCTGTAGAGAGCAGATTTAGTACCTGTTATTATCAGTGCCTATTCGGAGTAGTTATAATTACGTCCATTGGACTGCCAAATCAATGGTCTCGAGTTCAAGTCTAAGGCACGCACCACTGACTTTTAGAAGTCATGTGCGTATTGCCGCGCTTAAACAACATAACATAACATACCATCACGCCTGTATTCCCCGAAGGGTTAGGCAGAGGCGTACTAATGTACACCCACAGTTCGCCGTTATGCTTAGGTCCCATGTAATAGGGGGCGAGCCTCGCGAGGGGGAGATCCATTAACCGGGCACAAATTCCTAACTCCGAGCTGCTACTGGGAATTTCATAAAAAAACCCAATAACACTTTGCTTGACCTGGGAATCGTACCCAGGACCTCTAGCGTAGCAGTCGCGTTCAGGATCAGTTGGCTAATGAGGCAGTTAAAACTGTGAAGAAAAGCAGCGTGAGAAAACCTGCATGCCTGAGAGATTTTCTCGACGGCGGCGTGTGAAGTCTGGCAAACCGCATCTCCTGATTTGGCAGTCCAATGAAAGAAAGAAGAAAACGTTTATTTGCCATAGTCACGACACACTACAATTCCTCACGGTGAACATTTCTATTAGGTGTGTCCCGCTGCAGGAAATAGGTATCCAGCTCCTAATGTGCCAGACTAACATATATCATCAATAATTGATCGCTATATATATCATTCGATTCCTTTTCTATCCTTACACTAAACAACTACTTATAGACAAAAAAAATCGGAAATCAATACCGCAACCAGTTGCCCAGAATTCGACTCGAAGTTATTCAGCAATCCTTCTTCCAAATCTCAAGCGGCAAGATGCATCACCATCATATTGAACTCCATAAATCTACCAACAGTCTAGTCTACAGCGTTAATCTCTCATTTCAATAATCCGGGGGTCTCCAAGGGTCCTGGGTAATGGGCCGATAAATCAAGAGGTGACCTCCCGGAGACACGGCAGTTATTAATTATGTACCTTGGGGACTCCAAGCGTAGGCGGAGTAAGGTAACTAGTCTGATTCCTCTTAGAGGCAAGGTTTGAGAGGGTTTTATAATTCATGTAAGAAAGCAAATAACGTGTAGGTACAGTATTTCTTAAATTATTTAACAAACAGCGTAAGTTTAGCATTTTTGCCGAACAAATAAAGTTGGCACAAATGTAAATGTGGGTACTGTGTTGGTTAGTTTAAACACACAAATTTTATATTAACGTTTTTCTGACGGTCTTCAGTATTTACCTGGCCTACGCAAATGTCTTGCTGATCTGGTATCGTCGTGTGACGGGTTGTTGAGGTCCCTAAATAATAGTTCAGCTACACAATGACTGATGTAGGTATGTATGCCATCAGTTAGCACAGGTGAACTGCTATTGGCTCTTTTTTTAAAAGGCCTGATCAGATATTGCCCTACATTGTAACACTCGCATATCATATACTACTACTATTGTGTGTACTTTAAAAGAGACCATGATTCTCTGAGTTTGTTTCGGCGTTTCTTCTCAGAGGTCGTCAGTTAGGAAATGCCGGCGCCATCTAATTAAAAAAAAACATTGAATTGTAAAGGTGTCCTTAAAATATCTATTTACATAAATAAATATCACAAGTCACAAGTACGAGAACCTGCTTCTGTTGCTATTTTGGATTCGACACGTAATAACATTTTTCGTATGTATAATATTATTGTCTTTATTTTTATTCTTAAAGTACTTTGCCTAACGTATTTTCTCCTAAACAACACTCAGTAATAACTATATGTAAGCTATACAAATATTTGCTCCGTACGAGGAACGAATCTGTGACCCCTAGAGTAGCAGCCGAGTCGTGTTTATTATCTAAAATGTAGAAGAAAACCATACTTTTGAGGATTCTAAATTGAAGGATAAAACCGTTTCAACGCGAAGAAGAATCGTCACAAATATCAGCGCTTCTATTCACATCACCTGTGTTCGTGAACGTACATAAATTAGGCGGCGACCTCGTCGACACGCCTCGCTCCCTTATTAATTATGTACCTACCGTTTCAGGGTACCGGGATTAGCCAAGTAAAACCTTGTAAAATTAAGATTTTTGGAGATTCCCGCTATTATGTTGGTAGGATTAGTTACTTGTCTGGATCATCATCATAATAATCTCAACCGTTCTGTTAAGTTCGGATACTAGCTGAATAGATACCATTTCAATAATACAATCTTAAAGTTTTAAATGCGACTGCTACGCTAGAGGTCTTGGGTTCGATTTCCAGGTTGAGCAAAGTGTTATTTGTATGAAATTCTCAGTAGCAGCTCGGAGTTTGGATTTGTGCCAGGGTGATTGCAATGGGTTCGCCCCCTTTAACATGGGACCTAAACATACCGGCAAACTACCCATAGTTTGCCGGTATGTACTTATGTACCTATACCCACATAGGTACATAAGTACACATCTGCCTAGCCCCAACAAGCGACACAAATTCGGTAAAATTCTGAGCGTAAAAGCTTGTAAATGCATTTGATTCTAAACAAATTCAATTGAAAAATTAAACTTAAAATAGGGAACGAATTGAAAATGAATTTCTCGCTTCGTAACAACACAATATGTTGGAGAATTTGTACAACAAAGCTTGCTCCTACATTACACAAAGGAGTTTTATGGTTTCACGTCATAAATTCCAAATTTAGGGTTCGGAACATATTATATACAAAGTTTATTTCAGTTAATAACACATTTCTACGGCGGCTTTCAGTCTAAGCAAATGCGGCGATTTAAAGATACCCACATTATATCTATTGGGGAAGAAGTTTCCCATTAACACACTTACCGCGGCAAGCACAGGATAATCA
This sequence comes from Acronicta leporina, assembly GCA_947256265.1. Classification (NCBI taxonomy): domain Eukaryota; kingdom Metazoa; phylum Arthropoda; class Insecta; order Lepidoptera; family Noctuidae; genus Acronicta; species Acronicta leporina. Next base: position 10,087,567 of record OX366536.1, on the reverse strand, counting down.
GCGTAGTTATGTAGTCAATATAATATTTCTTCACCCTAACCCTTTAAAAACTACAGCAGCCTATTATGTTTTCACAGATTTCAACTTTTGATTTCATGGCTAATCAAACATGGAGACAAACGTACCCCACAAAGGGTCCTTGATATAATATAACGCATTTATCATTGGAGGGTAGGCGGCTATAAATGAAAGGTGCTCCCAATAAATCTATGCAGAACCTTAATATGTTAGGGCTTAGAGAAATCGGAGTTCCGTCATCACCCTAGGGCAAATTTCACCGGAGATCTATCATTCATGAAATGGATTTACTGTAGATGTAATAGAAATTTGTGAATTCGTGCTACCTTGGAGTTTGTTGATGAATTCTCAACGGCTGCTTCTTCCATTTTGATTTTACTTGAAATTTTGATGAATCAAGGACGTATTATGTTGAATTTAGTTAAATTCATAAATATAAACACTAAGGGACACTTGCACCAACTTCTTAAATATGTTTAAATTGTATCAAAAACCATTTCAAAGCAATTTAAACATATTTTTTATGGAAAAGGGGAGCAAATCAGCAGACGGATCACCTGATGGTAAGCGATTACCGCCACCCATGGGCACCCACAGAGTAGTCACAAGTGCGTTGCCCGCCTTTTCAAAAGGTTTGGGCCTCCGGTATCCTCATTCACTCGGTGAAACGCAACGTAAGTGTTAATTGACACCGGTATTCTGTGGGCTCACTCCGTAAGAAGTTGTTGCAAGTGACCCTAAATAATAAACTGGTAACGTAAATCTTATTGTTCTTCATTGAGTACTTACTTAATTCCAACATTGATCAATCGGAATAATTTTCAAGAGAACCTCGATCTAAGAACCTCTAAAACCACAACCCTCCTGCTAATGAGAAGATTTACATCACAAAAGAAAGATAAAATTGATCCTGCTTTTAACTTCCACAAACCCTCAGACAATTGTATGCTTCAGCCTGAAATAAAAGACAATGCCAGGTTTGTATGAAGAGTTGCCAGTATGCAAATCGTCCTACATTATCATAATGAATCTTGATTCACTGAGTTGCTTTCTTACGTATTACTTGGAGAATTGTTAGGCTGTGGTATGCTAAAAGTGGAGCAAAATCTACGAAGATTGGATTCTTTTGAAGAGATGGATTGAATGTATGGTATAGTTACTAGTATTCTATTATCTGTGGTATAGTAAAAGGCTCGTCACTAAGTAACAACTACGTTATTTTATCTGCGATTACCGCTGTCAATCTATGGATGGGTGATCATGTTTACCTCATAGAGAACATGAACTCTAAAAACTTGAAAAATAGTAAGAGGATGATGAAAATACGGAGATTGATAGTTAAATTCAAAATAAATTAATAATTTCAATAAACTTTACACTAATGCTGAGATATGGACTTAAGTGTGACTGCTAGACTAGGGGTCCTGGATACGATTCCCAAGTCAAACAAGGTTATTGTGGTTTTCTATGAAATTCTCAGTTCGGAGTTTGAAATTGTAACCGTTAGCAATAAACGGGCCCCTTAAGAGACTCAACATTCCGGCGAAATTTACTTTTAGCACAGCTCTGCCTAACTCTTCAGGGAATATAGGCGTGGTTATGAACAATGCAAATATTTAAATCTTTATTTGCTGTGGCGAAGGCTTCATACAATAAAATTGATTTGCTATCCTAAATAGCAAGTCAAGTTACGTATTTATAGCTTGGGTTTCCCTCTCGCTGAAACTGAACCTTCGCTACAGATATAATGTTAAGATAGTCATTACGATCATCAAAATCTTATACCTCCCTCAACCACCATTATTCCTGACCTAAAAAGAACGTCCCTTTTCCTTAAACTAAAAGTCACGCAAAATAAAAGGTAGGTAGTAGTAAGAATAAAAAGTTGATCGTCTCCTATCACATTAAGGTCTGCCACGATCTTAACGCGATCCCGTGTTCCGGATCCCGTATCTCCGAATTTCGGGGCACAGCTCAGCAGATCAACGGACGCACCAATGAATTAGGTCCCGGGGGATGCGTCACTCGCTCGATAATTGTTGGATGGATATCGGAATCGGTGTGGAGTGATCCCGGGGTCCGGGATGAGCATTTTTATTATTTGATTTTAGAATGCATACCAGCCACACTTGTATTTGTTATTCTATTTATGTTTGTTTATTACGACGAGTATTTTCGATAACGGAACGATTACAATATTAAGTTCTACATAAAAATGCTCAAAGTTAAAGTGCAGTACTCGCCGTCGCGTCGTCGCAAATATTCATCTATTTAATAATGCATGCATGTAATACCAATTAAAGGTAGGTATGGGTAGTTATTAATAAATTCCATTATTTTATACAAAATTTAATAATCCTCATTTCAGTATTTGTAATGTAAGGTACATTACATTATTGTTTTTATATATGTATCTTACAAGACATATTAATTATGTAATTAGCATTTTTTTAATAATTTTAATGTAAAAGGCGTTTTAGTTCGATGAAAAGATAAGCTCCTTGGGATAACAAGTTATTCCGTGTGTCCAGCAAAGTTAACAATAGAGACAATATCGCAGAACAATCCCAGTCAAATCTCGGGAACTTCCCATTTCAATCCCGGTTTTCCACGCCCATCACTACAAGCTGCCGACACGGCTCTTTCCAACCACCTTGTTAGTATTCCGCCGACGGATTAAAATTTGGCTAATTTCGAACTGTCTTTGATAAATCGAGATTCGGTCAGTTTTGTTTCAGCGATTTAAATTAAGTACCTACACTGTCGGAGCCATTTTGGATTTCTTGCTGATCATAGTATTGTAAGTTAATGAGGATAATCGGATTGGAAATAGATGGATTAGAATCGGATTTAGCATTGGGTTCTTCGTATAATACCTATCTGACGACCTGTCTAATGCTCCAGATATTAGTTTTTCCCACGAATTGATTTGAAGAGGTAACTTTTTTTATATCACACAATATATTATGTATACTCACCACATTACAGGGTAAAATTGAATAGACACGATAAATTAAAATATATAAATACATGTGTAACAAATAAATTCAAAAAAAGGGTTTACGGCTCTACTATAACTCATGAATAAAAAAAAAATAGGTAAATTACTGTAGGTAAGTTAGTAGCGAAGCATTGCCATACTTTACTATTTATTTATTTTAGGAAAGCTCACAGTCAAATAATAATCGTAGATTATACACATGAGTAATCATTTTGCTAACTACAAGCTTTCACAAATAAATTATCACAACAGGTTTTAGGGAAAAAAGTAAACGTGTTCCAGATTTTAACTTAATTAATGGTTATTAGAGATAATATAGAGATATACGTAGTAACTATTTGCGCAATGGACTGATCGGACTTTTTAAATCTTAAGCTTATTAAGGCAATTGCTTAGTTTTCACCATCTAATAAGCTATTATATAAGTACCTAACGGTTACTGTACTTGTTTTCAATAACCTTGTATATGGTAGAGAAGAAGATGGCAAGAATAAGGCCAGGATATTTACTTAAGAAAAACCTCAGTTCAAGAAAGCTCATTCCATAAAACATAATCCAATCTACTTCCATCTAAGTTTCTAAAACAAATAAAGATCTAAGACACTTCGCCGCTTCACCCCAAACATTATTACGAACCAATCAAAAGGATCTAACAACCGGTACTGTTAGCACAACGATAGTATTGGCAATTCCGGCGTGGTTAGTAACACCACTAAAATTGCCAATTGCCGGCCAGCGTGTGGAGACTGGCCACGTTATTGGCGCAATTAAAGTGAGGTAGAGTGACGACTAGTACGGTGTTGAGTGTTGGTCGTTAGATAGAGTTAAAGGAGTATTTGAAAAAATACGACGGGTCGTTTGGAAGTGCACAGTAGAAATGTTTAGTCAGGCGAATTGATGGTAGTTTTTGTATAACTCTATGGCAGCAGGGTTGAGATCTACTTTGATAGTAGGCGGTATCGTAAAATCCTTAGAAGAAATTTTATATCCAAGGGTATCAAAACCTACATACCCTGTAGGTTTTGATACCCTTGGATATAAAATTTCTAAACCCACTTCCCGTGAACTCAGAATCTTGAAATTCGATACGAAGCAACGATGTCTTATTATATATTATATTCTTTATTTTCGGACAACAATGATCCAGTGTATTAGTGACATATTATAACTTATTCTTAATGTTAGTAAGTACATAACAACAAATAGACAAAATTTGTAGTTTTGTGAAAAGGACATCGCCAAACTAATATTTGGTGATTATCCTTTCCACAAAACTTTTAATAATCGGAGAGTCGTTACTCTCCGCGATAGTTTTTAGAATGTTGTTGCCACTCGCCCGCAACCTTGCCAACAGCGACGCGGTTTTCTTGCAACTGACGGCATGGAAGCCGTCAGTTCAGTTTTTCACAAACATAGTAGAAGCGCTGCACCACCGTGGCAGTCCCAATAACATCCTAAAAATATTATTATATTGAACGCGCAGGTCATCCAGCGTTCTTTTGGTATAGTTGACCCAAAGATTCCCCGTATAAAAGCACTGACAGCAAGCCTTAAAAAGCGTTACCTTTACTGGAATAAATCGAGCGAATCCTCGGGTCAACATGTTACCTCGGACCGCCAATGCCCTGCGCTCCCTTTCAATATCGATATTGTCTTTAAGGTCGTCAGTGAGAAAATGCCCTATGCCTTATAGTACCTACAGATAAAGAAAAATTGCAGAAAGCATAAATTTTTTGTTACATCATAATATTGAAATTAATTTTAAGTACGGAATCCTCGGTGCGCGGGTCCGACTCAAACTTGGCTGGTTTTTTCCTAGTATGTATAATTTACACTAATTTTACAAATACCACATCCAAATCTCCCTTGATCACTCAAATCAGATGGTGATTTAGATCCAATTAGTCAAATATAAATATATTACTCGTAGTAATTAACCATAGCGTCTGATTGCGACCGGTGCTGGTACTCCACCACAAGTTTGTGTAACCTTAGAATTATTGTAGCGAGTTTGCTATGGCGAGGTGAGCCAAGTTACGCTGTAAGTGATAATTGATATAAATTTTAACTGCCTCATTAGCCTAGTGGTGCACGCGACTGCTACGCTAGAGGTCCTTGATTCGATTCCCAGCAAAGCAAAGTGCTAATAGTTTTTTTCAGTAGCAGCACGGAGTTTGGATTTATGTCAAATAATGCACCCATTGCCATTATTTGACACAAATCCAAACTCCGTCAGCTTCAACTTAAGCAAATCTTACAATTTTATAATAGTAGACATTTAAGCGCTCAGTTATAAACGAGGTTTAACTGAAACTCCGATTAAAGATACGAAATGAAACCGCCAATTATTTGAAATTCCATAGCTAAATCTGAGTCGAGCAACCGCAAAGTATCAAAACAGGCCTTCAACGCCATCTCAAAATCAAAAGATCTGTTTCAATAGAACGATAATCTGCCGCAAGATGCACTAATGCGTACAGCTTGGTACTTGAGCTTAACTTCAATATTCTCGAGTGTTCTCCAATGAGGCTTTTGATTCATATCGATTGCATGTAACGGTATGATTGGTTTATATTCTGTATTTAGGACATTTTATGCTGTGAATTAGCTATAAATAAGATACCTCGCACTCGTCAGATTTTTCGTAGTCTCGATAATCTTTATGTAAGCCCTTCTCTTGAGAACGGCTCCGCAATGAGATTTTAATATTTTGTACTGTAATTTACTTGTGTAATTGTTTCGAACTAAATTGTTGTACTACATTAATTGAATTTAAACATTTATTTCTGAATAAAACTCTAATAAGAAGCTAATGTACTTATGATCTGTTATAACGTGGAACGGTGGAACGTTTTGACTGTTATTTATTTCTAAGGCACAGTAAAAGAAGGACCTATGTTATTATTGATTGAGATAATTATATTTAAATTGTATATTAAGGTATGAATTGATTACGAGTCACAATTTTTTATCTCTACGTGAGATTGGAAGAGCTGTATTTAATTAGGATCAAATAAAGCTTTATCATAAAACAATAATGAAAACATAAAATGCCATAACCAAACTATTATGAATTGAACTGGAGACTTCAGTAAATATCTATCTATGAAAACAGCAATGAATAAAGTTACTATTTAATATAAAGTTATATATAAAAAAACATAACATACCATCACGCCTGTATTCCCCGAAAGGTTAGGCAGAGGCGTACTAATGTACAACCCGCAGTTCGCCGGTATGTTTAGGTCCCATGTAATAGGGGGCGAGCCTATTGCCATTGCCCGGGCATAAATTCCTAACTCCGAGCTGCTACTGGGAATTTCATAGAAAAACCCAATAACACTTTGCTCGACCTGGGAATCGAACCCAGGACCTCTAGCGTAGCACTCGCGGTCAGGACCACTCGGCTATTGAGGCAGTTTATAGTTATATATACTATTAAATTTCCCTCAATTTGAACAAATATCGGACCCATATCAAATAAAATCTATAGTTTCCGCAAGGGTCTATCGTAGGACCATCCCCTAATCCAAAGCAAACCAATGGGTATGGGTTGGGTTAAAACTAAAACAGTTTCAGATCAACGCTCAGATTATCCAAAGTTAAACAGTTAACTAAGTAACGGTATCAATAAACCTTTTAAATTTGCTTTAACGAATCCGTCACAGGAACGATGCCATGGTTCTAAGTGATAAAATTATTATACAACGAATAATGGACTTGATTCCATTAGTGATAAGGTTGGTTTTGAAGTCGGAAAATTATTTATTAAGAGGGATGGGATATTGGATGTTTCATATATGAGGTGGAAGTTTGTTTAGTGATCGATTAATTAGGTGATTATAGAGACAGATGTTTGTGGCGTATTAAATATTGTATTATTGTTTTACTAAGTATAGTAGTTGCAAGGTAACAAAAAGGACAAGAAATGTATAAGGAATTATGATTCATACTATGCCTGCATTCTCCTAAGGTTTAGGCAGAGGTGTACTAATCATACACACATTACATGGTAACAACTTTAATTGTGTATTTTTGGTATTAGAGTCTAGATTATTTCAAGCAAGTAATCACAGTATTGTGACAATTAATTGGTATTAGGATTGAAGATTATTGGAATCAAAAGATAAGTTTAGAGCAATCACGAAGAGATGAGATATTTTATTTGGGAAAATATCAATATCTCTTATCCCTATTATTATAAATAGTTGTAAAAAAAAAATACTAAACCGTAGGTATTGAACATTGTGTTCAATACTCAATATTTATTGCATTCCACAATATAGTTCATACAATTAGATGGTAAATTTATAGGTTTAAACATTTTCTCCCACCTAAAATCAAATTGCTTTTGGTTCAGTCCCTACTGCTTCCTATATTAGATTATGCAGATGTTTGTTACCCGGATCTATCTCAAGAACTTTTAAATAAACTGGATCGAATTCTCAATAACTGCATTCGTTTTATTTTTGGACTTCGCAAATACGATCATATTTCTCTATACCGCACTTACCTTAAATGGCTGCCTACTCGCCATAGAAGATCCCTCAGATCTCTATGCATGCTCTTCACAATTATGAACGATCCATGTACTCCTGATTATCTTAAACTTTTTTTTCAAGTATTGGGCAGTTTCCACAATCGAAACCTTCGCGCTTCTGAAAATTTGCTTCTTCAAATACCTTCTCACCGAACAGGTTTTATCTCTAATTCTTTCGCTGTTTCAGCTATCAAACTCTGGAATGTGCTACCACTTGACATCAAGAAATCGACGAGCAAATCCTTATTTAAAAAGTTCGAGAATATTATTACAAATCTTTGAACCCTTAATTTCTGTTTTGGTAAATAATCTCATTTTGTAGCTAACGATGGGCTAGCTATCGTATTTTTGTTTTTTCTTTAGACATTTTCCTGATTGATAATTCTTGACTTCAAAACAATCGAGCTCCGTTGCCATAGTAGGTTCCAGTGTTTGTCAACATTAACATTTATTCGTAAAAACATCAGCACGGATTCTGAGTATTGGAGCGGAGAAGTCACTCTTGCGCCACTTGTACCAAAATTCTGAAATATGTTTAAATTGTTTTTAAATACAATTTTTGTCTTATTTAAGTCAAAAATTTGTCTTGCACCAAAACAATTTTCGTATTAAATACGTTTTAAGACTTAAAGGCCCTGAGTACGATTCCCAAGTCGAGCAAAGTGTTATTGGGTTTTTCTATGAAATTCCCAGTAGCTGCTCGAAGTTTGAAATTTGTACCCGGTTAATGGCAACATATTCGCCCCCTATTACATAGAAAGAAAGAAGAAAGAAGAAACGTGTTTATTTTGTTCTCACATCTTGAGCGGTACAAAAGAACATGTTACAAATAAAATAAAAAAGGAAAAATACAAAATATAACAATAACATTTTTTTTATACTGTTTTGTGAGAACAAAAACGGACCATAGCTCAGCATTTATGCCACATCATAGCAATAATGACGCAGCGCTGGTATTCTGCTAGGCCCTTGAGCGACCACACGGGTATCGGACAGCTAGGTATCCTTAGATACATACAATAAATATAATAAATATAAAAAAAGTAGTAGATACAAAACAGAATTATGCTAAAAGTCTTAGCGTCTATGCCATAAGATTTATAAAAAAAAGAAAATTGATATTATGACATTGACAATTTGACAGCAGACGTAAAATAAGCGCGGGGTTCTCATCAGTTCAAAATTCAAACAATGCATTTCTAGGAATTGTAGGTGAGATTAGATTCATTATGTTTTAATATTTTGAGTTTATTTTGTGACTATACTGTTATTAATTATTGTTTGTGTGCTGTGTTAATATGTTTGAATGAAATAAACTCGTGCCGTGATACTATTGTGTGCTATATAGTTTGAGTTGAATTGATTTTGTATTTTTGTGATTTTTATTTCATTTTGGGACGCGACATACCTATATTTTGTAAAAGCTATAGAAACAAACAGACACAAAGTCGACCGCTAGAATGACAACCACCTGGCTTTTAAGTGCATATCAATGGTAAGTTTATTTCTCTTGTTTTTGTATAGTTAGTAGGTGTTCTTTATAACGTTTATTAAAGCAAGCAACTGATTTTAGGGCACGGAGTGGTGGCGGCAAGTCATTCCAGCATCTAGTGGCAGCAAATTTAAAACTGCCACGAAAAGCAGCGGTTCGATGTCTAGGAGTGATAAGAAGATATGAAGAAGCCCTAGTTTTATGTTTATTATGGTCACTGGACCATGTAAGCTTTTTGTAGAGGTATTCTGGCCTTTCAGATAGAATGACACCAAAGAGAAGGGTGGCCAGATGCAGTTTTCTTCGCACTGTCATTTTCATCATGTTCGCCTGATTAAGAAAGGAAGTTATATGTGAACGTGGTGGTACATGAAAACAATAACGTGCGCATGCATTTTGAACCCGTTGCAAAAGCCGCTCGGTTCTACTGAGCAAACAGCTCCCATACACTGTGTCAGCATAGTTGAGCTTTGACAGTATAAGGGACTCACACAGCATGATGCGCATATCTACATTAATGTATGGTCGAACTTGATACAGCAGCCTGAGCCGGTAAAAACAATTGCGTACAGCTTCATTTATGTGGGTTTCAAACTGAAGTAAGCCATCCATGACTACTCCAAGGTTACGCACCTCCTGAACCTGCACTATCGGATCCCCATCAATTTTTACTATAGGGTTAGTATTTTTAATTTTTTTTATTATGTCTCTAGAGCCTAAGATTAAGCATTTGGATTTTTTTGGGTTAAGCACAAGAGAGTTTTTCCTTGCCCATTCTGAAACTCTGTCCAAATCCTCATTTATGCTATTTACAGATGCTGGACAGCTCTGTGGGTGACAGGATATATACAGCTGTAGATCGTCTGCATACAAATGAAACCTACTATTAATTATGGAACTGGCTATGTCTGCAGTGTAAATAATAAAGAGTAGCGGACCAAGAATCGAACCCTGTGGGACACCCCTTACCACTGGACTCAGTGAAGATACATCACAACCACCATCTTTGTCAGTTGGCAGACGAACAAATTGATAACGGTTGCCCATGTAGCTGTCAAACCAACGCAGGGCCAGTGAGTCACAGCCATAATAGGAAAGCTTTGAAAGTAGTAGGGGGGGACTTATAGAATCAAAAGCGCGCGAGAAATCGAGTAAAGTGAGTAATGTCCCCTGCCCCTGATCCCTGGCCTGCAGGATATTATCAACCACATCAATCAAGGCTGTGGCAGTGCTATGACCCACCCGAAATCCGGACTGCTGTACAGGTAAAATGTGATGGTCCTCTAAATACTTCCTAAATTGATTGCTAACAACTTTTTCCAATATTTTGGATAAACAGGGCAGCAGACTAATTGGCCTAAGATCTTCAACACCACAAGGATTTACCTTTTTAGGGATAGGTCTGACTATGGCTATCTTCCACAGGTCAGGGAATGTAGAGGAGGTCAGCGATTTATTGATAATCCCAGTAATGGCAGTAAGGGTGTGTGGGAGTGTCATAAGAAGCATGTCAAGCGAGATATTATCAACCCCTAGAGCGTTAGACTTGAGACCTTGGATGATCCTCAGAACCACTGCCTCATTTGTTGGTTGGAGATGAAAACAGCCGGGACCAAATCTATTGTATTCAAAATAGGTCAATTCGGAGATGGTAACCCTACCACTGCCAGGTACCTCTAGAAAATATTTGTTAATATTATCAGGGTCACTGCAAGAAGTAGGTAATTCATTGCCTTTACTATTCTTATAAGTAATAACAGATTTGATGTTACTCCATAACTTTTTTGGGTCCCTGATTCCCATGTTTATGCTAGATTTAAAATAAGCTCGTTTCTCACTGTCAATTGCAGCTCTTACTATATATTTAAGGTTTTTATATGAATCACAGTGAGAATCTGTCCGGTCTGATTTAAACCGCTGGTGGTATTTGTCCCGAAGCTTGACCATATCCTCAACAGTGCCAGTAATCCAGGGACACTTTTTTTCTTTAATTAGAACTTTCTTAATAGGGCATGAAGATCAAATAATGCCAATATATATGAGTTAAATGTATCCACCATACTATTGACATTATTCAGACTAGTGATATGGTTCCAGTCAATTTTACTAAGATCTTTATTAAATAAATCTAACAAAATGTCCTTCAGTGGCCTGTAACTAATCCAACGGGGAGCAAGTTTCTCAATCTTAAAATTAAATTCAACTGCAATCATTGCATGATGACCCAGCTCGGGTATGTGTAACACAGAGGTACCACACACCCGGGCATCGGTGCATACTATATCAATGAGAGTCTCACTGTGATCTGTAAAATGGGTTGGTTCAGTTATAACATTGTTAAGACTGGAACAGTGAAGAAAGTTATTGAGAAGCTTGGTTTTATTATCATCAGTGTCTAGGACATTAATGTTAAAGTCACCAAGTAAAATGATTTTATCAGCATGTGCCAAAGAGGAGACAGTATCGGTGACCGCATCCAAAAAAGTGTTAACATCCAGCCAGGGTGGTCTATATGCAGTGCCTATAATGATAGATTGTGAGTTGATGGTTAATTTAATCCACATCTGCTCAACCGTGGGTGCTGGTGGATGGGGGACAGTGCGCACCCGAAGATCCCGCCTCACATAGAAACCGACTCCGCCTCCACGGCCTTTGCGTACATTGTCCGGGCGCGGTGCATGTCGTAGGCGATAGTTAGGCACTTTGGGCGCACGACCCTCTTCACCCTCTCTAAGCCAAGTTTCATTGATTGCTAAAATATCAACCGAAACCCTGTCCATGGCCAATAGGAACTCGTCCTGGCGTGAACCAAGCGATCCTGCGTTAAAAAGCCCAACTCGCAATTTTTTATCTTTCTTCATATTTGTATATTGTCTGTAACTATTATTATCCTAGTAGTATATGTAGTGTATATAACTCTGTATGGTACCGTATTAAGAGATATTCTGTTTGTAATTAAATATTTTATAGTTAGCATTGTTGTGTAAATAGAGTAATAAATGTGATGTAGTGTATATAACTTAAATGTATAAATAATATAATCATACATAGTAGATAAAATAATAATACAATAAAATAGTTGAATAAAATAGTTGGAAGTAGTTGTAGTATTGTTATATAATAGTTTTAGTGATATTGAATTTAGTAAATTATCACTCTGTCCTGATTATCATTATGTCCTCACAAAACAGCATACTCAGCAAAAAACAAATAGAAAATATATCTAAGTTAATATTAATGTGGTGGTTATGGAGTTTGCAACTATGTAACGTTTTATCCAACTGAGTTGTTACCAAAAACCCGAGAAATGTCTGCCTCTGATCGAATGCGTTGCGTGGGCAAACCATCTTCTTTCTTCGCATAGATGCGTCCATCCCTCGTCCAGACATATCTATATTTGTGCCGCTGTCCCGCTTCACGTGCACTATGGAATATTTTACCATTGGTTTGCGTCAGCCGTTCATTGACATAGAACCTTTTTGGAGGTCCTTGCAGCTGGAGATCGTGTGTGGTGAGGCCGCGGCGCACGCGCGCAGCCCGCAGCAGCTGGTCGCGCACTGTGCGGCGCGCCAGGCGGACGGCCAGCACGCGCGGCCGCGCAGCACCGTCGTCCGAGGTTTGAAGGTTACGGCGCACCATACCGAGCCGCTCCGCATTCACAACATCCCGCTCGTCGATTGACACACCCAGCTTTGCCGATATAACGCTGACCAGATGTAACGGGCTCTCCTCCCTGACCTCCGGTATTCCCGTAATTATTAAATCGTTACAGAGCAAATCTTGGTCACGTTCATTTAGCTGGATTTTGAGTTCCGCTATCGTTTCTCCGACACGGTCGCTGGAGACTGGCTCAAGCTCCATAAAACGTTTCTCCAGGGAATAAACTTTGCCTTCAACTGCGTCTATACGTTCCTTACATGACGTTACGTCGGTCCTCAGTTCAGCCATTTCTGTCCGGAACTCACGCAACTCTGTGAACATGGCTCGCAGCTCGTCCCTAAAGCAGCGGATCTCTTTTGCTACGTCGAGGCTGTGTGAATCAATCTTTGGTTCGCCATCAGTAGGGTTTGATGCAGTCGATTGACATTGAGGCTGGCTTAAGTCTGAGCTATCAGTCAGGCTTTTAACAGGCGTGGAGGAGTTATCACCCCTGGGGATCTTAATTTTACAGCCAGGGCATAACCAGGTGGCGGACGTCCGTGCAGTGGGAGATATGCCGACACAGCTAGCGTGATACGTCCCCGAGCATTTATTACAGCGTATGCTTTCGGCTACTGTGGACATATATTTACCACAACCTCCACACTTAGCCATTGTTGATGTGAATTAAAGATATTGTACCACAATATCAAACTCGGGTAGTACCTCAAGCGAATCACAGATGGCGCTGCACGTAGTCCACAATACGTACCGATTGTGATAATATGTACGATTGATTACTTTCACCGCGATGCCAAACAGCAAGTAGTCTTTTGTTTCGGTAAACTGATCACCACTGGTATAATTGAAACCTCTTTGTTTGCTTAGTATTTAAGAACTAATGTTATGTTTTTTGTAAATAAAGGGTAGAAATATGTTCCAGTCACTATTACTAGCTTTAATTTTAAGTTTTATTGTTTTTATTCTATTCACTTGCACTTGTCCACAATAAATGTTATGTTTTGTATCACAAACAACACATTAACAAATACAGTTTTGCAAAAACACAACTTATTATTTTTAAAACTTATAATGTAGTATGAACTTCACAGCTGTTGCCGACGTCCGTGTCGTCACTCGACCCATAACATACTAGCGAACTGTGGGATTAGAACGCCTTAACCCTTCGGGGAATACAGGGGTGGTGGTATGTGTGTATATTTTATTAGTATTTAGCTTAAAAAAGAATAAGAAATAGACAAAAAGTATATCAGTACTCTAGTTAATAATTTACGTCCCTTTGGAAATCATCTTGTAGGTTATTCAAACATCTCATGATTACAATCATAAACCCAGAGAATAAGTTATCAATACTTTCATGAATATACCACATAAAAACAAATGTTTTCCTACAGCCAATAGCTTCGTGAAAATATTTGAAGTAAATAATATAGCAGTTGTTATTAAAATACGGATTGCCGAAGAAAGGTTTTTCTTGGTAGGTTTAACTATTCTATATTATATAACCATATCGGCTCGAAAACGGTTGTTTATTTCATATGGGAATAAATATAATTATCACCAAATTTAGTAAATTGATCACCAAAATGCTTTCAAAATAGATACCTAATTGGTTTAGGTTAGGTTAGAACTGTGACCACAATGCACGAGCGAGCGAAGCGAGCGAGTGTCAGAGCCGAATTCTACCTATTATACTCGTACCTACTTTGTTGGTCAATTTATTTCAATTTTTTTAATTTTACGCTAAAATGGGGATTTATTTTGGTGATCATTTAATATTTTTGGCAATATAAAGTGATTTTTTACCGTTCCATTTTACTAGATCTGGTGGATCGTTAAACATAAGCCATTTCATATTCTACCATCCACTGTCCAGTTTTTCCCGCTCGAATACCGCTATGGAGTTTTTTATTTATAATAACGCTAGCGGAGATATTAATATTTTCAAAAGCGGGCAGGAATTCTAGATAAATAAACTCGACAGAAAACTATGTTTGTCGGAATGCTGAAAATGTAAGTGCTAGTCGGCTACGCTATCGAAAAAGTCTCTCAGACATACAGACCTTCCATTTTCCACTATATTACATATAATTTCGAAAAAACAATGGTGCTTGCCCTGGATTCGAATTTGAGAACTATGTCTTGGTAGTCCATAGTTATATAACTGCTAGTTGAATTTTTTATTTGTCACAGATTACTCCGTCATGAATTTTTTATATTACTTTGAATAGTTTAGTGCCGTATATCATCTTATCTTATCTTATCTTGCCTCACGGGACTTGCTCACTCCAAGAAATTCATAGGTTCCTCATCAAGATGGCAAAATGCCATTTGGAACTCAAGCAGGCGACAGGCCCGTCACTTGATGGGGGCGCTGACCGGACATTTCGGGACTAACGCTCTCCTTCAAAAGATGGGTCTGACGGAGACATCAGCCTGCAGGGCCTGTAAAAGGGAAATTGAGAGCATGGAACACCTTCTGTGTACATGCGATGCACTGGCTAGAAAGCGAATGTGCCTCTTGGGGCAGGGTTATCCAGGACCAGAGGACTATAGACTCATACCCCCAGGCCTCATTATAAAGCTTATGGAAGAGCTGTTTGAAGAACTGGGGGAGGATGAGGATTAGGTATCTAGGGGAAGCACAAAAGATCCCATTGGGTCGAAGTGCTCTGAGGCCTTGCTGCCTCGGCCCCACACAAGATAAGCCGTATATCATACTGTAAATGATAAATGATTTAAGCGACACTGTGCAATACAATGGAGCGCGTTTACCCGATACCGATAAGCATAGCCGTAACAGCTTTGAGTAGGTCAGTTATAACTAACGACATGGATAGAAAAACCCATACCTACCGCTTTGCTAGTCCTGGAAATCAAACCCATGACCTCTATTATTATATATTACTAGCTTCTGCCCGCAGCTTCGCTTGAAGCTGAAAAACCAACAGTGATGATCTCTTCTTTGTATGGGTCTCTATACATTAGAGAGGTCAAGCTGTATCTCAGGTTCCGTTTAATTATTTGAGATAAGTTTTTAATTTAGAGTACATACTTTCTAACAGTGATAACAAAATTAAAATCTATTCAGTAGTTTTTGCGCCAACCCGTGACAAACAGACAGACAAGAATTTTAAAAATCACATTTTTGGGTTCGGAGACGTTTATATAATTACCCTAACCCACTTGTTTTTTTTAAATATCTTTAATGTACAGACAGCTTTTTTACAATTTTATAATAGTAGAGATAAGAAACACCCAGACGCACACAAACACTTATATTCATCACAAAAAATTGTGTCCCATGGGAATCGAACCCGACTCGTGGTCCGTAGTCCGTAGTCCGGTACTCGACCCACTAAACCACACAGACCGTCAAAAAGTTATAACTGATGACATAGATAAAAAAACCATACCGCTTTGCTAGTCCTGGAAATCAAACCCATGACCTCTATTATTATTATTATACGACGAAGTCGATAGATATGGTAGAAAAATAAAAAATAGCCTCAAAGTGCTAACAAAAGAAATTCTCCCAAACATCAGAGTGACTTAACAAGCGTGTAGTCTAATCGTGTTTGCCGCGGGGCGCGTGAACGTGTCGCTGACTTTATTCCGGCGACTTCATTTCCGGCTGCCGAGTTATTCCGAGTTCTCGGGACTCGTGCGACAAGTATTAACGACATAATATGTTGGTGCAGAAAGGCATTCCTTTTAACTAACTGTATTGAATATTATAGTCTCTACTATTATAAAATTGTAAAAAAACTGTGTCTGTACATTGAAGATATTTAAAAAAAAACACGTGGGTTATGGTATAAGTATAAACGTCTCCGAATCCGAAAATGTGATTTTTAAAATTCTTGTCTGTCTGTTTGTTACGGGTTGGAGCAAAAACTACTGAATAGATATTAATTTTATTATCACTGTTAGAAAGTATGTGCTCCAACTTAAAAACTGAACTTGAACTGAACTGGTGAACTTCTTATCTGAATTAATTAAATGAATCGTGAGATACAGCTTGACCTCCCTGATGTATAGAGGCCCATACAAAGAAGAGGTCATCAATGTTGGTTTTCCATTTTTACTCCTGATATAGCTTCACGTGAGCGAAGCCGCGGGCAGTAGCTAGTTACAAATAAATAAATAAATATTCTGGGGTATTTTACACAGCACCATCTAGTCCCAAACTAAGCAGAGCTTGTACTATGGGTACTAGACAATGGATATAATACTTATATACTTTTTTGTAGATATTTACTTATAATACATAAGAAACAGTTGACATAAAAGCACATATTATAACTTTGACACATATTGCTTGAAACGCAATCCTTAACAAACTTAGATGAACGGATTTCTGACGCTTACGCGAATATTAAACATTGAATTAAAACCGCTTTTACGGATATTTAGGAAGACTAGTTAGTAGTTACACAGGTCTAATAAAGACACTGTAAAAAGAGGTTTCATTTCAAAACTAAGGTTGTCATTTAAAGCTGGCTGTATTTTCACTCCTTCGGCGACTGAAAATATAATAAAATACGTTTTAGTTCCAGTTGAAACGTCTCATGCAGTGCTCTTTTACTCTTTTTCTTTCAAAGATAAACTACATATTTTATAGATACAAAAAACATACTAATTCATAAACTCATCACTATCTTTCCCCATCTCACCAAATCTATTGTTATTCCTCCATTTACCTTCTCTTTATCGACTCAGCACCAAAAACACTGAACAAAAACGAGCGAAATCGTTTCATTATTTCGTTCACGTTACTAGTGAGGGAACGAGCCCTCGCTCCTGAAATATCCGCGTGTCAATCCTCGCAGCGAGACATATAGGACTATTACCAAGCCATCCAGTTATTGCCGAGGAGGCGTGGTCATTATCTCAATGTACCCTATACATCGACGTTCGCACGAACACTCGGGAACATTTATTACGTTCATTAGCTTCAAGCGAATGCGCAATTTGATGAGCTTCGCGTATGGAGTAGGGGTTAATTTGCCGGAAGATCTGTCAGTGGGTGGACTGTTTTTTAAAAGGCTTCTTGTGCTGGCGAAGTGTGATGGGATTTTTATGGGCTCCCTAATGCCATTTTAATTGAAAATGGGACGCTATTTACACAATACGGTTTAAGTGTTGAAAGGCATGTGGGTAGGCCTTTGTAGGTGTACTAAATAGAATTTGTGACAGTATCAAAAGATGTTAATGACGAAGGGATTATTTTGGTATAATATGATGAGAATTTTCTAGAAATTTCTCGACTTATCGTTGTAGTTGTCTCCAACATGCATGTGTCAGAATAGGGGGTGGTGTATGTGTGTTTATATAGAGTAGATATAATTTTAAGGAATCAAACAAATGCATCATATAAATCAAATTAATATATTTCTCAAACGCACGGTTCCAAATAGATTCTATGGAGAAGAACCGGCAAGAAACTCCATAGTCATATTCATTTTGATATTCAAAGTTCAACAAGCTAATATCAACACCATCACATCATTTATATTAAATCATGAGAAGATGTGGGTAGATACAATATATTATATTACTCAATTACTTTACAATTAATTATTTCGTTACGGGTACTTTAGCAACCAGAAATTAGTTCAATACAATAAATGATTTAGCATCCAAAGCACAACGGTAATAGAAACAGTAGCATAACACAATATAGTAACAGTATCATTATTGTTATAATGATACTGTATACACAGCATAGTAACAATATCAAGAACACAGCATAGTAACAATATCATAAGAACAGCATAGTAACAATCAGAGTACTTAACTTTCACACACAGCAGTAGATCCTTGACTAACTGATATTGAGGAATACCTCCCTTTTTATACGTTTCTAAACAATAGAACAATATTAGTAATACCGCGCCATTTTCGACCAATCAGAGATAGTTATGTTTTTGTCTGAATAACAATAAACATTAGCAATAATATATAGATCAAATTCATTAAAACTCTTAAAATATGGTAGGATAATTAAGCAACTTCGAAAACCAACAAATATGTGAACGTTAGCTTTAACACAAGAAATCATTGCATCAATTGACTGTCCTATATAAATTAAATTAACAAATAAAACCTGAGGATCATTCTATAAATCATTAATTGATTTATACTCACTATACACAAGTCTGAGAGTAATTATTTATATACTTCGTAGTCAGTAAATAAATTGTACCATAGATCATAACTTTCGTTCCGAAATCATGATCAATGATATAGAACAACTAAGATTATAACATTCAGAAATACATAAAACAATAATCAAGGGTTATATACAATACATACTCTCACACGGCCATACTGACATTACTTCGTCCTCGAAGTAAAACTCTCTCTCTCTCTCTCTCTCCTCTCTCTCCACTCTCCTCTCTCTCGTCTCTACAAAGACAATATTACATCCTAACAAGGAATACATTATATACCATCTTAATCAATGCACTGGCATGGCATTGGCCCTCTGTCTCTGCTCTCGACACATCATAGCAGACAAGTTCCAGTAGTCAGTTTCATTACATCATGTAACCAAATCAATCAATGTTCCAACAATTTACTTACATCATTATAGTTACCTCCGAATACTTTTAATTATAATTATACTTTAAATTATTCTCAATTTAAAATCATTGACTTATTTCGAATATCACAAAACTACAACTTTAATTTACTCCAAACAAATGTTACCCCCAAAATATTGATTCTGTAACAATTAATATTAATAGTCAAATCCATTACGTACCTTTTTTATATTCAAACACTTTACTACATCGGTAACTATAAGTTCAAAGACTTTGAAAGCTTACCAATAACAGTCAAATCCGATATGGAACGGTCAAAAATGTTACCAACTATAATATAAAATTCTTGGTCATACAACATTCTTGGTTATACCATTCTTGGGAACAGTTTATATCACAACAAATAAATAAACAGATTCATAGAATATAATTAACAAGACTGATACCTATGTACTTTATTTGCAATAACTTGTATTTTCTCTTGTTTATTATGCTTTTGTCAAAAGATTTAAACTAGGTTTGTAATGGATATGATATTTCAGATCTGGATGAATAATATTTTATCGGTTTCAGTAACGATTACGGATATGAAATCATTTCGGATTATCCGATTGTTCCGGTTACGTTTACAGATACGACATTATTAACAATATTCTTTCGGTTTTGGTTAAGAATAGAACACTATCAACAACATCCCATCGGTTCCGGTTACGGATATGAAATCATTTCAGATTATCCGATTGTTTCGGTTACGGTTACAGATAAAATTATTTCGGTTTATTCGATTGTTTCGGTTACGGTTTCAGAGTTCCTTAAAATCCCGGATTTAAACATTATCTACAAAAAGGCCAGTGAAATAGCTATCAAAGAATATTTTCTTAGCAATTGTTAAAACCAAAATCAATTAAATTCAACAATAAATTCATTCGTTAAAAATCTACTAAAATCAAATCGCTCGGTCAACCTGACTACAACTCAAACTAATTTCTTTCCTGGAATCTACTTTCCCCAAATTTATCAAAGGTTATCGTGCTATTTAGATCTAAATCGCTATCTCACAATGTTTCGTTCTCGAAATAATAGATGTCTCTAAATTACAAACTTAAACAAAATAATCTCATCACTTAAATTAAAAATAGGTAACTATTTTCTATTTCAATATCAAGATAAAACATGACAATAGCATAATATTATCGTAAAGCCAATAAAGGCCTTACCAGCTTTTGAAATGTCATGATGCAGTTCCATTGAACCTGCTCAGCAATCAACTCAACGACTCGGTGTTGCCGTGTCAACTTGTAGCCTCTACCACGTCACTGCACGTTGTAGCATTTGAGAGTGGAGCACCACTACCAGCACCATTAGGTAGTCACCAGGGCTGTACCAGCGTAATGACGGTAGACTTCAGCAATTTCGCAAAACGATGTCAGGAACAATTCTGAAACTGTCATATATGTTTCAGAAAATGTGGACTTACAGGACTTATCCCACTTCTGATGTCAGAATAGGGGGTGGTGTATGTGTGTTTATATAGAGTAGATATAATTTTAAGGAATCAAACAAATGCATCATATAAATCAAATTAATATATTTCTCAAATGCACGGTTCCAAATAGATTCTATGGAGAAGAACCGGCAAGAAACTCCATAGTCATATTCATTTTGATATTCAAAGTTCAACAAGCTAAAATCAACACCATCACATCATTTATATTAAATCATGAGAAGATGTGGGTAGATACAATATATTATATTACTCAATTACTTTACAATTAATTATTTCGTTACGGGTACTTTAGCAACCAGAAATTAGTTCAATACAATAAATGATTTAGCATCCAAAGCACAACGGTAATAGAAACAGTAGCATAACACAATATAGTAACAGTATCATTATTGTTATAATGATACTGTATACACAGCATAGTAACATTATTGTTATAATGATACTGTATACACAGCATAGTAACAATATCAAGAACACAGCATAGTAACAATATCATAAGAACAGCATAGTAACAATCAGAGTACTTAACTTTCACACACAGCAGTAGATCCTTGACTAACTGATATTGAGGAATACCTCCCTTTTTATACGTTTCTAAACAATAGAACAATATTAGTAATACCGCGCCATTTTCGACCAATCAGAGATAGTTATGTTTTTGTCTGAATAACAATAAACATTAGCAATAATATATAGATCAAATTCATTAAAACTCTTAAAATATGGTAGGATAATTAAGCAACTTCGAAAACCAACAAATATGTGAACGTTAGCTTTAACACAAGAAATCATTGCATCAATTGACTGTCCTATATAAATTAAATTAACAAATAAAACCTGAGGATCATTCTATAAATCATTAATTGATTTATACTCACTATACACAAGTCTGAGAGTAATTATTTATATACTTCGTAGTCAGTAAATAAATTGTACCATAGATCATAACTTTCGTTCCGAAATCATGATCAATGATATAGAACAACTAAGATTATAACATTCAGAAATACATAAAACAATAATCAAGGGTTATATACAATACATACTCTCACACATGCATAGCATACCATCACCCCTGTATTCCCCGAAGGGTTAGGCAGAGGCGTACTAATGTACACCCACAGTTCGCCGGTATGTTTAGGTCCCATGTAATAGGGGGCGAGCCTATTGCCATTAACCGGGCACAAATTCCAAACTCCGAGCTGCTACTGGGTATTTCATAGAAAAACCCAATAACACTTTGCTTCGACCTGGGAATCGAACCCAGGACCTCTAGCGTAGCAGTCGCGGTCCGGACCACTTGGCTATTGAGGCAGTTATTGTCTCCAACAAAGACTGATAAAAGGCAATAGATATTTTATTTTGATGTATTTTTTAGGATAATTTCAAGATCTGATTTGTAATTCATTTTAGAGAAATTTGTAGCTTGATTCCGAGGCAAATCAAATTATTGATTTATATGATTAAACTCCGCTTGTCAATAAGTACCAAACTTGGATGACTGGCAATCTTATGTACACCGATCTCCATATAATTAAAGTTAGAAACTGAAGCTTAATATTGTCATTTTTTTTAAATATACGGCAAGGTTTGTTGTATTGTTTTTTGTATTTATGTATTAACTGCCTTATATCCTAGTGCTGCTACGCTAGAGGTCTTGGGTTCGATTCCCAGTTGGTTCAAAGTGTTATTGAGTTTTTCTATAAAATTCCCAGTAGCAGCTCGAAGTTTGGAATTTGTGTCCGGTTAATGGCAATAGGCTGGCCCCCTATTACATGGGACCTAAATATACCGGCGAACTGTGGGTGTGCATTAGTACGCCTCTGCCTAAGCCTTCGGGGAATACAGGCGCGATGGTATGTTATGTTGCGTTATGTTTTTGTATTATGTGTATATTACCGTTGCATGTGTATGTATATTTACTTTTTATGTCCCTTTGTTCTGTCGAGTAAAAATAAAAGTAAGTTTACCTCTCATAATTTCAAAAATCCACGAAACCTGCTTTCAGAAGCGAGTGTTAACAGATATAACCTGCCTCATTTGAGCATAGCTGCGTTAGTATCTGCCTTTAACGACGAGTCGAAAAATTTCTACATTTAAAAGCTTTGAGTTTCAACTGAATTTCGTTGTTCAGAAGTTTGTATAAAACATATTTTAGAATATACATTTATAATATTTAAGCTTCATTATAAGGTTGGAGTTTTTTGGTTACATATTATTCATTTGTTTATTTCTACACACATACATACATACCGCTGCGGTGAGAAATTCTCTAAACATAAATTTAAATCCTCTTACATGAACTGCCTCATTAGCCAAGTGGTCCTGAGCGCGGCTGCTACGCTAGAGGTCCTGGGTTCGATTCCCCAGATTCTTCAAAGTGTTATTGGGTTTTTCTATGAAATTCCCAGTAGCAGCTCGGAGTTAGGAATTTGTGCCCGGTTAATGGCAATAGGCTCGCCCCCTATAATAGGGACCTAAGCATACCGGCGAACTGTGGGTGTATATTAGTACGCTTCTGCCTAACCCTTCGGGGAATACAGGCGTGATGGTATGTTATGTTAAATCCCTAAAAGATGAATACGTAGGGTACTTTATGGGTCTCGTACTTGCACCACAACTCCGGGTTGTTTTCCCAGCTGTGAACACCCACCCTAATGACCATGGGATTATGCATGCCCACACCTTAATTGATTGTTTGAAATAATCTACATTCCCCTTCCCACGACAAACTTCTATAATTGTCTTTGTTTTATGATGGACGGTAGTTCGCAAATTATGTGTGTCTTGGAATTACGATTTTTGTACTTCTAGGTTATGTGTCTGTGGGGCATTTGGGGATATTGGTGTGGACACTGGGATTAGATAATGCTTTGACATAAATCGAAACTTTAACTTAATCATTATGTAGGATAAACATGTTTGTATCCATAGCTCTATGTAATTGTTTTTTTGGTGTACAATAAAGAGTATTCTATCTATCTATCTATCTATCTAGGATAGGTCAAAAAAGGAAGTGATGAATTTTTGTCACTGATGGTCATGAGCTGGGCAATGTAGGAACCATAAACTATACAAAATTCTAAAAATAATGATTAACTAGTAGAATATTAAAAAAAAAAACACAAATATTTTGTGAAAAAATACCTATGTAATCCTTGCCTTGCCTTGCGTATGTAATCTAAATTAATAGAGGAAAGATTTGATTGTATTAAAAGATTTGCATTGAATAGGCTCTGAAACTACTGGACCGTATTGAAAAATGTATACATCATTAGAATCCTACATTATCCCTAATGAACATAGGCGATAGAATGTGTTAAAATTTATATTATTTGGTTTTTTTTAAAATACATACTAGTTACAAATAAAGAAAAGGTGTTCAACATTTCCTAAAACGTAACGCGGCAGTTTGAAAATCATCACGATTTACGAGTACCACCATAAATCAATAAATCTACATAATGTCTTTATCGCTACCGATTGAATGCTAAATACATTACTGTCTCAGCAGACGTGCCATAATGCGATCACTGAACAATCCGGCAATGTATTGCGCTTAAATCAAAACAATCGGACGGAACAAACAAAGTGCTCTAAGCCTAGGTGAAGGGTGACAGACGGACGCAGGTGTGTTCTGGTATTGTATGGCTGGGTTCCGTAGAACCGCCCTATAAATATTACTCTTGCTTACTTTCTATGTGCAGGACATAACAGTTTAAATAAAATATTTTTTATTTTGCCAATCCTACTACTTGTCCTGCCTCTTGGGAGTTGTTCACACTACTCTATGTCTTAGAAATATTGTTCCAGTATCTCAGTGGAAACTCCAGGCATTTTTGTAGAAATAACGGAAATGTTTATAATATAGACCTTATCATCAATGCCAAATTTATAACTGGCCTGTATCCCCGTAGGATTAAGTAGTGTCCATAGTTCGCTGGTATATATATTATGTCCATAGAGGGAGGCTCGCTCTCTGCTATTTACCGGGCCCAATGCAAACCGAAATGCCACTGAGAATTTTATAGGAGAAGATCAAAACCAGACCTTCAATGCAGACGTGATGACTCATAATTATTGTAATATTGCGCATAAAATTATGCACGACTTTACAATGTTAAACATAAATTATATCTTTATTTATACTCTTTCCCGATGCTGGCCGATATTAACGCATTTATTATACGCTTTAATATAACGTAACATTTATTATAACGATTTTATACGCTTTAAAATGCCTTCTTCTCTCTCAGTCACAATAACATATTTGATTGTACAAGGCCTCAGGTTTACTCTTAAATGCATGCATGTTGATTGTAGATTATGTTTATTTTAATGGAAATTTGTTGGAAAGAAGTATATATGCCAAGTTGGCGATTAAAAGAGATGCATAGAAGAAAAAAGATCCCTTTAATTGTACAAGTTCCTCGTCTAAAGAAAATAATATATGAAAAACAAAATGGTTAACAAGATCTAATATACAATTCTGTAGAGAATTCCTTGTTTACGGGTTGTATTATAGGGACATATCTCTAGAGGTTTAAGAGGAATAGAGCACTGTGTGACCTTAACATGTTGTTTTATTTGTTCCGTCGTTAGTACCCCGATACAATAATATCTTGATTTTCCTTGTACAAGAAATTTCTGGTTTTTCAATATTCATAGTAAGGGGCTCATGGCTCAGTTATGAATAGGCTTTAAGCTGCATTTGTCACAGCTTGTGTGTAGACGGGTGTCCATTCTTAACACATCAAGAATTTTGTGGCTCGGAGAGCACATGAAGTCGGCCTGGTTGTCATACCAACAATAAAACCCAATGCAATTGTTATAGTTGTAGCTAGAAACCCAAAAAAGAACGCTAACCCGTGTATCCTTAGAATATAAGAATTGTTGTTTGTGTGAAGGTCTGATGGCTGTTGCTTCGTGTAAAATACTGATATAAAAAAACTTAAACCGAAAAGCTTATATAGCTTAAACTGAACGCCGCCCACTATATATTATAGTTGGGAAAAAGCTAGGAGGATTATTCAATATTTAAGCATCTCTCAAAAGACCGATAGCCAATGGAACTGACAATAATGGACTGGAAATTACGTACTGGCAAATGTGACACTCCCTATGAAGGTACCTTGGTCTGAAGGTACTGGATGTGGAATGCTGATAGCCAGCTTTTGTGGCACTGGAAGAGAGGCACTGTGGTAAGCGATATATCTATTGCGAACTAACTGTTTCTTTTTTTTGCAGGTGGAGTCTGGTCTCTCCGCAACCTCTCCATCTCAGTCCCCCGGGCAGTCCTCTCTGGAGAGGGCCAGTCGGCCGTACTGCGATGTTCGTATGACCTGGAAGATGCTGCGCTGTACTCCATCAGATGGTACCGAGCAGAGACAGAGTTCTACAGATATGTGCCAAGGGAAATGCCCCCTACCATGGTATTCCCACTTCCCGGAGCGTCTGTTGATGTAAGTTACTTTGAAAGAATCAGGAGAATTGTCCCACCTGGTAACAGTTTAAAATCATCCGTATATGACTCAGATATAGAATTGAAAATACAACGCAAGTATCTGCGTCTACCTTGAGTAAATATCATCAAGTTTTTATTTTCAACCTTATTTGAATTAGATAAAGAATTTATTTCCTTATCCCAGAAGCTTTTTGTTTAAGCTTGGATTATCATAAGATATTTTCAAATATTCATGTGTAGGAAGCACTAGTGTAGGCTCTTTGCTAGTGAAAAAGGAAATGCGTGTTAGCTTTATAGGGATGCTATTAGTTGTTTACTCGTGAACGTTTTAACGAATATTTATCGTTACTGATACGAAAATGAGTGTTGAATATATAGGCCCATTCTTAGAAACCCAGGTCATTGAGGGTACGATAGTACAATGGGTTATAGCTGTTACCTGACCCACCCTAAACACGGACGAATTTGAACCCTCTGCTTGTTACATTACAAGAGTTATTCAATTTGTATGAGTTTATCAGACTAGCGCTACTCGATGAACGAATACAATAATAATACAGATACGCAAAACGTTTGCGTTAGGATATTTATAACTACTTGTTATTCAATTTAGATTTTTATGCTGTAAGACTAAAGGTTTATCTTCGATAATATAATTAGTGTCATTGCTACTAATAGCTTATTCTAATTACTTATTTTAATTATTACACGAACCACAAGACCAAATCTACTTGTGTGTACAAGTAGATTTGGTCTTGTGGTTCGTGTGTAAGACTGAGACGAGCAAGATGCGAGTTCAAATCCTGCATGGCGTATATTATTTTGTTTTCAATTTAGAATTTATTCAAGAAGTATTTCTTACATTATTGTAAAGAACTATAGACGGACAAATTCTCCAAATATAAAGTTTCTAACTTAGTTATATTTTCACTTAACTTGTAATAAGTGGGTAGATGAAAGACAAATACGCGTTTATTATAAAACTGGTATTCAAATGTTACTAAGTATGAGGGTAGGAAAATAAAAATAAACCGTGACAACAAAGCTAAAGCCAGTCTACGCACAATTGCAGTGACTACGCGCGAACACTTTTTACCTTGCCTTACTAAATTGTGAAAAACAACGTATTTTTCCAATTTTTTTATTTATGTTTTGTAGTAGTTTTATAATCATGTCATTGTCTGTGATTATTTAAAATACCAAATAAACTATTTACACGATGAGAATGTTGGCATCAGAGAAATTGCTAGGAGACTTATATAGCAGTAAGTGTATTTTTATAATTTTAAATTTCATTATTATACCTAGCTATTGCTTTAATCAAACCTATTTTTATATGCCTTCTTTGTTTCAGAGAAATACCGTCAGATTGTGGTTGAAACGTTTTGAAGAAACGGGAAATGGCCGATTTAATAGTCACTAATATTTGGAAATATTACGTGACAACACGGATATTTTCTTCATGAAAGATAATTGCGCCATACACCGAGCTGCTGTGGTGCAAAATTGGCTGGCCAGTCAAGAAGGTGTCAAGACAATAAATTGGCCATCTAAAAGCCCTGCCTGACCTAAACCCAATAGAAAATTTGTGGGGTCAAATGATTTTAAATTGGGATTCATTAGAAGTCAGGACAAAAGAAAATTTGGCACAACTTGTGACTTCAACATGGGAACTGATGAGAGGAAGTAATGCTTGCTGAAACATGATGTGCGGCATGCGAAGCCCCTTGCAACAAATTATAGAAAGAGATGGTGCTCCACTGGAGTTAACAATACTTATGTGTCAGTGTGTTAAATCAATTGTTGTTATCACAATTTCTAAGGAAGTGTTTCTTACAGTTATTGCTATTGTCACATAAGTTTTAAAGTAGGTATGATAGTTTATGTGGTGATGTTATTGTTATAAAAATAGAAATATTATATTATATTTCTAAACATTTAACATGTTGATTCACTACATTGACTACTGTTTAAAGTAGGTATGTATTAGATTAATTACCTACTTTAAAAATAAAAATGGGTATTTTATAGGCAACTTTAAAACAAAGAAAATATTTAGTAAGTAACAACTTTAATCAAAAAAAATCAAGCTTTCATAAGTATTAAAACTTCTTTTTACGTTTTTGCTTTTTAATATAAGTATATATATATTATATATAATATAATATATATAATTATATAACTATGACAAGTAATTGTGTATTCTATATTTAATAAAATCGTTATCATAATAATTAATGTTTTTCATTTCTGTTGTTATTTTTATTTAAATAGTATTTAAATATCATATAAAAACATTTGGAATTCAAAAAACAATATATTTGAATATTGTAAACATAAAAAGCTAAAAGAAGCGCAGGGCTAGTTTTGAACTCATAACCATGCTAACATAGATACACTGTTGCAACCACCAGACCAAATCACCTTAACAAGTATTATTGAAATTAACAACTCCTCAATCATGTGACAAAACAATATTCAAAGATTACCTACCCTAACGTTACGTGTTAAAGATCAAATTTGCACCACTGTAGTTTATAATATTTGCCTATCTTGAACAAATCGCTTTAAAAAAACGACCTAGATCGTTGTTTTAAAGATCAAAATTGCTTAGTAGGTAGTCTGTATTATTATTTTATTTGTCATCGAGTAGCGCTAGTCTGATTACCTCATACAAATTGAATAACCCGTAATATCACAAGCAGAGGGTTCAAATTCGTAATTTTTTAAGGTGGGTCAGGTAACAGCTATAACCCATTGTACATGATAGTTGGAGCCCCAAAAAGTTAGCATATTTGCTGAACATTATATTGTATAAATTGACTGTGACTGTGGATTTTTTGGCCTGTTTGCAATAATTTCCATCTCCGCTTTTACCTTGGCTATACTATTGGTTTCGAATCCTGCCAAGTCAAATATTTGCTAATGCATGACTGTGAAGATAATATTCTGGACCGATACTCGATGTATAAGATTTCGTATCGATGCTATATCACACTAATGGGTTTTTGATCTAAAGGATTGCTTTTAGATTAATCTGCAGCATTTTTCTTTCATCAAACAGACTTCTTCTTCACGGTTTTATCAACCATTAAATTCGAAAATAATTACACTTTTTTAAAGAACAATTTAGTTTTAATTCATCGCCATTCATTCACGCAGACTTGTTAAAGTTTCAACTTAATAATCATCATCTCCACTTAATAAACTTGTACTTAATGTCTTTCACAAAGCATCCATCTCTGGTATCTTTCAAAATACTTAAAGAATTTACTGAAGTCTGATAAACAGTCCTGAAAGTAGCAATATAAAAGCGTTTTGAATTTGCATTCAAATATAAATTTACATTCAGAATATTCCTGTCTTCGGCTGGCATTCATATTTAATTCAAATTATTTTCCATATTCAAGAAATCTGTCTTGTCTTCGCTCGTTTTGTTTCGTCAAAATTGTTCTATGACGGATCTCGGGTTCGATTACCCACGAATATTTGTATGACCTACAAGTTGTTGTTTTATATCTGGATGTTTGTGTATAAAAATACAATACAAGACGAAAACAAAGTTGAGCATTGTCTTAAAAAAAATGGCTTAATGTTGTAGGACCCTGCTGGATGTCGTCTGGTATCATATCATCGCATTATAACATGTTCTACAATTTCGTAATAATATGCTAACATTGTATCCTGATCATGAGAGCCGCAGTAATCGAAAGGGGCGACTGGCTCTCACGACCAACGGTTGCCGCCAATCAGCCAAGCCCCAAAAGGTCCTACCATGAAACAAGTTTCTTACGCGATGCCTATATAAACAGCAGTGAGGAACTGTATTCTTACTCATTACCATATGGGGTAATCTTTGCTCTATTCATCTCTCAATTCTTTCGCTACCATCAGTTGACCCAGTCAGATCACCAACAAGTGCGCATCGTGAACCTGAACCGGCGCCTGAGTGGTGACTACCAGTGTGAGGTGTCTGCAGATGCGCCGCTGTTTCACACGGACATACGATCAGCACCACTTACAGTTGTCGGTAAGTTGGAAGTTTCGAAAATAATGTATAACTCATCACTCCTGCAGTCTTTCTCAAAGCCAAAAAGTCAAAGTCAAAATGTTTTATTTCAATTAGACCATTAGAACAGGTACTTTTGAAAAGTCAAACTAGTTGCACGATTCCAAAAAGCGGGTCCTATGGAGACGAGGCGGCAAGAAACTCCATAGATACTCATTAAAAAAATACATATCAGATTACAATATTACGCTTTACAACTTTGTTTTAAACAGTTTCTGAGAATTGTTTGAGTTTGGTGTATAAGATTAATTGCCATCTCAAAGCCATTTCCCAAATATGTGGGGATCGGCTTAAAATCTAAATCGGATAAAGCTGAATATCAGTATTTTACACTTTGAAATTGTCATAAGATCTCCGCCACCCAAATTCTAAGCAATAAAGTACCGATATTTAACGATAAACTGGTTGTCGAGGCTTTCTTCTTTTGACTGGTTTGGATGTCTTTCTTCATTCAAGCCTAATCTTTCCTTAGAAAATGCTAATACCTCATTAGCCTAGTGGTAAGTAATCGCGATTGTGAGCAGTGTTAAAGTGTTATTGGGTTTTCCAAAAAAATCTTAATAGCGGCTAAGAGTTTGGATTTATGTCCGGTTAATGGATATTCATAGCTCGTAGAACTACAGCCGCTGAGGCAGAAAGATTCTCGAGTGGAGACCACGAACCGTGAAGCGTAGTGTGGAACGACCTTCAACGAGATGGACGGACGAGTTGGTTAAGGTCGCTGGGAGTGGTTGGATGCAGGCGGCATATAACCGCTCCTTGTGGAAGTATTTGGGGGAGGCCTTTGTTCAGCAGTGGACCTCTATTGGCCGATATGACGATAATGATGAATGGATATAGTCCCCGTATGACATGGGACCTAAAAATGACTGTGGGTATATTAGTATATCTCTGTCTGACCTTTCGAGGAGGGGACTAGGAGTGATGATGGTAGATTCTTGTGTATGATTACTGAAATGTCTGATTATGATATTTGATTTGCATGTTTATCCGTCCAGATCCTCCGTTCAGAGCTCCGCACCTGTCCATCACTCGGGGCAGCTACGCGCGCGGTGATATCCTGAAAGCTAACTGCTCCGTCGACGAGGCCTATCCGGCTCCCAACATCACCTGGATCCTCGATGATCATAAGGTAAGTGCTCCAATCATCAGCTGATTGCAAATTAGATGAATTTGTCTCCTATCATTTCTATAGCCTTTATACTAAATGGCCGTAGAACATCGGTAGATATGAAAAATTCAGTAACCTTTTGTAACAGAATTTTCCCTTATTACGCTGCAGTAATGAATAATTAGATAGGTACTTAAAAAAACATACCATGCCTGTATCTCAAAGTGGTAGACAGAAGCGATCTAATGTACCCCCTAGTTCACTGTGTGCTTAGGTCCAATGTAATAGGAAACCATTGCCATTAACAGGGCACATTCCTTAAGCTCCAAGTTGCTTTTAGAAATTTCATAGAAAACCCTATGGCTTTCGAATATATTTTCTATATTTTTTAGTCAATTTAGGAAAAATTGCATTATTACAAAAGTTTTTACTATTTTCGACAGGCAGTTAGTTGTAAATCATATACAAAATGCGTTAGTACTTGAAACTTTGGCTAAACGCAGCACAGTTTTATGAATAAATCATAAAGTTACTGCAGTCCTATAAAACGTATTTGCGAAGAAAATTTTTCCGCAAAATGAAACACAATATTTTGCGAAGCAAATTGTCCATATTAAATTGAAATTTCAGAATATAATTATTATTTAGTTCGCATTGTTCTTTTAAAACTGATAATTTCTTTCGTCATAAGATACTTATTCGACGACCTCTGTGGTTTAGTGGTTCGACTACCGGACTGCTGACCATGAGGCCGTGGGTTCGATTCCCACGGGACACAAACATTTATGTGATAAATATAAGTGTTTGTGTTCGTCTGGGTGTTTCTTATGTATTATAAGTATGTATTTACAAAAAAAAAGTATATAAGTATTATATCCATTGTCTTGTACCCATAGTACAAGCTCTGCTTAGTTTGGGACTAAAAGGTGCCGTGTAAAAATTGTCCCAGAATATTTATATTTATTTATTGATTTAATTGTAATTTTGTTTATTTTATATTATTAATTTTACGTGGGAGAGCCATGCTTCGGCACGAATGGGCCGGCTCGACCGGAGTGATACCACGGCCTCACAGAAAACCGGCGTGAAACAACGCTTGCGTTGTGTTTCGCCGAGTAAGTTGAGGTTACTGGAGGCCCAAACCCTTTTAAAGGCGGGCAGCGCACTTGTGACTCCTCTGGTGTTGCGGGTGTCCATGGGCGGCGGTTATCGCTTACCATCAGGTGATCCGTTTGCTCGTTTGCCCCCCTATATATTTCTGAGTTTCTTTCTAAAATTAGCTGGATAGGATACCCCAGTCCCGTGTTTCAGATATTGTATTATATGCTGAAATTCTCAATTAGATCAGATATCTGCATACTTGAAATCTACAATGATTGTATGAAATAGTACAGATTTGTCCACTATGTTGATGAAGTCTTGAGCTAAAATATTGTCTGCAAAAAAGTCAGTTCTTGGAATTTCATTAATCCCGTCCGTCTCAACCCTTCATGTTTCGAATATTAAAAAAATCTTTTAGCCAAACGAGAGCACTGTGCCTTATTTTTTATGCAAAATAGGAAACAAACAATGGAGTTTTATTCATGGATTCCTTTTCATTAGTAAGAAAGGGACAAAGCTATGTATATCTTCCTCGGTTCGTTGATCATTGTAAATATTAGATATCTAATAAAGATATTATAAATAAATATTCTGGGACATTTTTATACAGCACCATATAGTAACTAAGCAGAGCTTGTACTATGGGTACTAGATAATGGATATAGTACTTATATACTTTCGTTTGTAAATACCTACTTACAATACGTAAGAAACACCCAGACGAACACAAACACTTATATTCATCACATAAATTTTTGT
This sequence comes from Acronicta leporina, assembly GCA_947256265.1. Lineage (NCBI taxonomy): Eukaryota > Metazoa > Arthropoda > Insecta > Lepidoptera > Noctuidae > Acronicta > Acronicta leporina. The sequence continues at coordinate 10,054,297 of OX366536.1, read as the reverse complement.
GTTCTGTGGGAATAGCAACATAGAGATGAAGTTATAGTTAAAGATATATCAGGCGAATTAGATAATTAGATTGGATTAGATGATGTCATTGGGTTTCTCTATGAAATTCTTAGTAGTAGCTCCGGAGTTTGGATATCTGCCCCGTTATGGGAATAGGCTCGCTTCCTATATGTACATACCGGCGAATATAAGTACCGGTGTACATAAGTACACCTACGTCTCACTACTAAATTATTTCTTTGGACTAGTATAGGTGTGATTACATTTGTGCTATCGCCTCTACATAATATGCTTCACTTTCTTACTTTTATGGGATGGGTCGCGCAAATATTGACAAATTATGATACCTACTCGTAGTATGAAGTACAAGTTAACTTGTATATATTGCCTCTAGTTACTATTTTATAATATACCTTTATTAATATTTATACTAGCTGCGCACCGCGGTGTTAGGTACCTGCGTCCAGCCCACATATTCTCACGATTTTTTTTTTCAAATTAAAAGCGGCGGTAGGGATCATGTGTTTGCCGGTTCGAAACCCACCCATTGCAATATCGACGTGAACCCACTCATAACACAAGCATTTAGCTTAGCACGAGGGGATAACAGGAATATAAGTTTAAAAGTTACTCAGTCATAAATAATTTGATATGATATAAAGTAGAAAGCTGAAATTGAGTGTTTATCACAGAATATAATTTCACGTTTACAAATGAAACGCTTCACTGATCTCATGAGCGGAACTTGAAAACATTCAGACTTCAGTAAATCTGTTTGATTACCGGTGAGAATAAAATAATATCAATTCGAATGAGAGATGAGCATTTATTAACTACTAGCTTCCGCCCGCGACTTCGTCCGCGTGGAATGGTTACTTAGTCTTAGCGTGATGATATATAGCCTATAGCGTTTCTCCATAAATGGGCTATCTAACACTGAAAGAATTTTTCCAATCGGACCAGTAGTTCTTGAGATTAGCGCGTTCAAGCAAACAAACAAACAAACTCTTCAGCTTTATATATTAGTATAGATGATAAGACTTTTTTACTATTTATTCTGTGAATAATAAAAAAGTCTATTTATTTACATATTTATACGGCTAAGATTGTTGTTATCCCGTCTTACATGTATACCCGACCTCTATAAAAGTGAACTACTCAGATCTTAATAATCGTTTAGAGTTGGCAACGCGCGAGTGATACCCCTGGTGTTGCAAGCGTCCATAGGCTACGGTAACCGCTTACCATCAGGCGAGCCGTATGCTTGTTTGCCACGCAATTATGAATTATTCACATTATACATGTTTAGGAAGGTATCCCGTTATCATGGAAACTTGTATATCTGAATCTTAGTTAGTTATTTCTAATATTGTGCAGGCTTGACTTGTTGGTCTCATTTTTTTTCATGGGATAGGGGGGCAAACGAGCAGAGGAACGCCTGATGGTAAGCGATAACCGCATCCCATGGACACCCGCAACACCAGAGGAGTCATGAGTGCGTAGCCCACCTTTAAAAGAGTTTGGGCCTCCGGTAGCCTCGCTCCATCGGCGTGATATCACGATATATCCGGTCGAGCCGGCCCATTCGTACCGAAGCATGGCTCTCCCACGTTTAAATTCTAATCCTGGTGCTTGAGCCCTGGATTTTGTGACTATCCTGTTCCTGATCTATCCTTTTATATCCTTAAGCAATAGGGTCATCCAATGACTTCAGTGAGACCTAAAAACATCTGTTAATGACAAATGTCTGCTTACCCTACCCTAGATACAAGCGTAGTCGTTGTGTTCCAGAAATTATACAAATATTTTAGTCCTTCGTCAAGAAGCTAACGTCATTAAAACTGACACTTAGATAAGCCTCACGTCAGGGCAGACTTCACACAGTCCACTGTGGCTCGTCTAAGCCTTTAAGCCAGGCTTTAAACTAGTCTCGGGCGAAAACTCCGAACCACGACAGTTGGGTACAGAACGCTAAATAGTTTTACAAACGACTACGAAGTTGGAATAAAAATACAAGGGATCTAGGAAAATACTGGAAGACAAAAGATAGAGAGTACCTTGTACTGTGAGGTTAGTGAAGTAGAGTAATGTTTCTTCAACTAAAGAGTACTGTAACACCTCTCAATATAACATACAATCACGCCTTTATTTTCCAAAGAGTTAGGCAGAGTTGTACTAATGTACACCTTTAGGTAGCGGGTATGTGTAGGTCCCGTAGGCCCATGGCAATTAACCAGACACAAATCCAAACTTCAGACAAATTTCATAGAAAAACCTCATAATACTGCTCGGCCTGAGAACCTGGGACCCCTTGGGACCCAAGAACCCTAGCGTAGAGTCACCTTTTTGGACCACTAGACTAATGAGCAGACATTTTTAAAGACAGAATATATAAATTTTCGTATAAATCATCAGTAACTATTCACTAGTTTCTTTCTTCTCCAGCCCTTATAAACAATATTCCCCCATCAGATAGGAGAGACTGTATCTTGGAGGACATCTGACCTGGACTTCAAGGAGCGAGGTGCGTTTAGCAAACTGGTGATTACGATCCTGGAGGCGGAGCACTACAAGATGGGCCTCACTTACACCAGCGCCAACCTCGGCAGGGCCTACCAGGACACCTACTATGGCTTTGAGAAGCAGCCAGAGAAAGACGCTACGGATATCTTAAGGTCTTTGCATAATATTTCAGAATAATTCCATTATAAGCTTATATATATATATATATACAATTTAGAATCTGGAAGAAGAAACAATATTCTTTACCCATCCCTATATTTTATTCTTCAAATCAATCCATATATTTGATGGGATCGGGGCAAACGAGCAGAAGGATCACCTCATGGTAAGCGAGCACCACCTCCCATGGACACTCGCAACACCAGAGGAGGTGACTCCACGCACTTATGAAGCATGCGTTACAGGACTTTTAAAGGGGTTGGGGCCTCCGGTGGGAAGGGAGGATTCCCTTACTCGGTGAAACACAACGTAAGCGTTGTTTCACGCCAGTTTTCTGTGAGTATCACTCCGGTTGAGCCGGCCCATTCGTGCCTAAGCATGGCTCTCCCACGATAAAAATTATCTAATGTTAGGATCGAGTGATCCGCATGGCTAGCCAACCAGCCTTGCATGCAAGACCAGCACCAAATTGTTATACTGAGTTCTATCATTTGTATGTGAGACCCAGAGCCTGAAAGAGTATTAACTTGAATTGCTTACTCCTAAAGGTCTTGTGGACTGAATTGCCCGAACAAACGTAATACGAGAATCATCGTAATTCAAAGATAATTTAATCAAATTTTGTTTTAATTCGGATTAGGATGCCAATAATCTAGGTTCCTATTCAACCATTTCTTGCAAAATACTTAGAGAAATAATAGATTAGTGAATGTATTTTATGATTTTTGACCGATTTTCTGGTTGTTTATTTCCAGTGAAGTAGTAGTAGGTACCTAGATGAAATTGTATAGTGGAAACTTAGATTCAGCATCCGTCCGGACTCTTAAACTCTGGACTTCTGATTGCGTAAATATAAAACTGATATTTACTGTTTATCCTCAGATACACGCTGGTCCCACCGCCCTCCGGCCAGTTCTCACTTAGCTGCATGGCCACTATCTACGACATCTACGCGAGGAAGAGCGAGTCTATCCTCGTCAGGGAGGATGCTCCTCACCCAGCCTCTGTCACCGGGGAAGACTCTTCAGGTTACTACTTTTATGATGATAAAGAGTTGGTACCTAGTTATAACGTTTTAACCAGAGCAGCTCTTAAAGAATCCAAAGTTATATTTATAAGTAGTAAATGTAAATTTTGGACGACACGTTTGGCGCAGCGGCTTAGCAATCGGCTTCTGCGACACGTATTGTGAGTTCGATCCCCACACAAATATTTGTATGACCTACAGGTAATTGTTCCTGGTCTGGGTGTTTATGTATGTGAGAATTTATGTCTGTAAATGCACCCTCGATACAGGAGAAAATCCTAGGGCGGAACAACGTTTTTTTTAAAAATACTGGTAGAAATGAAAATTGATGGTACCGTGGTTAAAAAGGTTCTATAAAAATTTCGCTGTGTCGCGATTGCAAGAGTTACGGTGTTGCGCGTGAGTTCTTTGACATCCCCTGTGGCTAGGCTGAGCGACTATTTTATGATACCGACAAGGAGGCTCTGATAATTCTATTGGAATGCCAGTCTTATAATTCCCTTCTTTATGTTATTTTTTTACTTCAATTTATATTATCCTTAACACACTACCATTTTGAACTCATTTACCATTCTCTGTCCACTAATGAGTTTCTAACGTCACTTTTCCTTCCAGGTACTCCAATCTCGTACAGCGTAGCGCTGACATCGCTATGCGCATGCGCTGTGTTGCTGCACACGTTATGATGGGCGCACACGACTCGCATGCACACACTCAATTAAACTCGCTAATAGAGCACTGCGCGCGGTTTGGGATAGGTGAGGGTAGGATATGCTGAGAGATATTTTAAAGGGGGATCGCCTGGACTGTGACTGGGAATAGGTCAAAATTAGTCTGGATATGAGCTCAGCTCTATCAAGACAAAATGTCACATATAAACACACATAAAATGACTGGAATTTTAGTTCCTCAAGTGAACGCTAGAGGCGCTGTAAGCGGTTTCATACAAATATTTTTTCCACGTGTTTCTCGCGTATGTATTGGAAGTTTAGTTTAGTTAATTTAAGTCAGATTAATAAATAATATAACATGTTTGAATAGTTGACGACACGATTGGCGCATCCACGATACAGGACAAAATCCTAGTGTAGGCCATGGATTTTTTTAAACAAAAAAAATTGAAACTGAAATGACATACATTGTATGAGGACTACGTCCTATATTGCTATATTTGCTGCTCATTGATGTCCTAAATACTACACCCGAGGAAATAAAATATAGAAAATATTCAATCTCTCGCTCACTCGTATGTAAAAAGTCATAAGAGTAATAAGGACAGACCGCGCGCAGTGCAAACGTTACGTAAGGAAACTGAATGTTGTGATAGACACTTAATGAAGCTAATATTTGTACTAGTAATTAAGAAATATTGTATATTATACTTATTTCAATGTTGCAGATTTAATTATATGTGAATATGTAAATAAATTCATTAGTTACCGACGGTTTTAGTTTTATTATTATTATTATTTATATTGTTTATTTTGATTAAAATAATTATCCATTACAAAACATAACATACCATCACGCCTGTATTCCCCGAAGGGTTAGGCAGAGGCGTACTAATGTACACCCACAGTTCGCCGGTATGTTTAGGTCCCATGTAACAGGGGGCGAGCCTATTGCCATTAACCGGGCACAAATTCCTAACTCCGAGCTGCTACTGGGAATTTTATAGAAAAACCCAATAACACTTTGCTCGACCTGGGAATCGAACCCAGGACCTCTAGCGTAGCAGTCGCGCTTAGGACCACTTGGCTAATGAGGGAGTTATCCATTACAAAGTCATGTTAATAAAGTAAACAAAAGAAGGACCTTTCCTATCAAACTAATGTCTTGACATTTGAAACCGTAACCGTAAGTACTAACATTTTTTTAATGGGATAGGCGGACGGATCTCCTAGCCTAAGCGATTACCGCCGCCTATGGACACGCAACACCAAAGGAGTTGCAGTGCGTTACCCGCCTTTTAAAATAGTTTGGGCCTCCGGACTCCTCACTCACTCAGCGATACACAACGTAAGTGTTGTTTCAGCCGGTTTCCTGTGGCGTGGTATCACTCCGGTCGAGTCGGCCCGTTCGTGCCGAAGCATGGCTCTCCCACGGTAACATTGAGAATTCTCTAATCTTTGTAAAGGCACAAAGGTAATTCTGAATCTGGATAGAATGGAAGGAAATTTTCATTTCCTTAGAGATAATCTGGAAGTAGAGTTCGCAATTCGCGTCTTATCTTAACTGTAAAAGATCACGACAACCACCCCCTGAATATCTGACGGGGCAAGGGCAAATTCGAGGAACTGTTGTTCGAAAAACTATTCAAAGGCAATATTATTTCTGTCTACAAACTAGTTAAAATTGTACGAATACATTATTAATTAATACGTTCTACTCCCTACTAGGTTACACGACCCGCAATCCAAAGCGAGTCGCTGCTTCGTCAGTTAATGCGTCAATATCTGCTTACCCTACTTATTAAAAGCATAGGTAGCATATTTTTATGACGTCTGAACATCAGCTGTGTCCTCTCGTAGGACTGCAGAATCTCTCGTAAAGCACTAATTCGGCAATAAAGTGACTTTTAGTGACACCACCGTCCGCCACTCTACCATTTCGAGAATATTATGTTGGAGGACACTTCAAATAGTGGTACAAATTGTAATACTGTCCACCTCATAAAAACAGTGATAAGTATTAATTTAATGATTACTCATCTGAACTATCTATCCACAATATTGTGCTGGTACCTACACTTATGTATGGAAGTGAATGTTGGGTGTGGCAGAAGACGCATGAAAGTAGAATAAATGCGGTGGAAATGCGTTCCTTGCGAAGATGTGTGGTGTAACTCGGAATAATAGATTGAGGAATAGTGTGATAAGACAACGTTGCGGATTGAAAGATGATGTAAGGACACGTATTGAAAGGAATATGCTGAGATGGTTTGGACATGTTGAGAGAATGAATGAAAGACGATTAACGAAAGGAATTTATAAGGCGAATATCAGCGGCAACGTCGGAAGAGGTCGTCCTAGAAGGACCTACACCGATCTTATTTGCGAAGTCCTCCAAAAAGGTCAGGTGCGTAGTACTCGCAACCGGCGTGTATGTATGAGAAGATGTATGAATGTCGCAGAAGCAAAAGAGGCATGCAAGAATCGTAGCAAGTGGCGGTCTATAGTTTCTGCCTACCCCTGTGGGAGAAGGGCGTGAGTGTATGTATGTATGTCATCTGAACTGATCCTAAGGGACCTAGGAGATTAGGCGACGTGAAGAATTATATAAAGAAAAGTGTATATAAAACCCAGTAGAAAAAGTGAATACAATCAATTTGCGTATTCATTAGCGGTATTCGACACCGTAATCTCTTTAGAGATCACAGAAGGAACTTATAACACAATGTTGAATAGATAAAACACAGTGAAGACGAGTTTAAAAAAAACATAGGTACAATCGACAAACTTGGCGGTGAACCACCCTTAAGGCTTAAATCGGTTGCACCGAGCGCGCGGGCGAGATATGCGTTATCGCCCCTTCCCCTCACTCCGCCGATATCTCCTTGATCTTCATACGCGTTTGATACTCGCTGAGTTTTCGCATTGGTGAATGAAGACACTATGACAGGCTACATTGCGTTGTCAATCCCGCGCAACATTTCCTAGGAAATTATCGTCTTATTGGTGACAAAAAGGATTAGTAAGTACCAGCTTTGCAGGACTATTATGGGGAGTCACAAAATCATCTTTTAAACTATCCTAATTGGCGGAAGTGAAATGTGGGTGTGGCTGACGTATAAGAGTTGTTCAAAGGATTTAGTTAGAAAAAATGGTCCACCGCCAAGTTTTGCGACTGTACGTACGCAATGTTAAGGAAAACAAAGTATACTGAAGAAGTTCCACTCCACCGAAATGATTGTTACTCCTGAAGACAAGTAAAGCATGATTAATGACCGATTTAATTTCCGGTCGCTACTCAAGTTTAGTATTCAGAAACTGTGGAGTCTATTAAAATAGATTTATTCTAAGAAACAGGTAGGTAAGTATCATAAACAAAGAAATCGGAATAGATATACAAGCTACTTTGTGAGAAAATGCTTTTTATGTAAGGAGTCATGATGGATCTTGTGCCACCTGGGTAAGGAGGCTTTGAAATTTAATGTACTCCTTAAGAAAGCCTATTATAAAATCAAGGACTATGTTGATGATAAGAATGTGTGGTGTTTAAATACGAATGCACATGTGGCCTCCCTGGCAACCTGAGGTTATTCATGAATAGGAACTTTAAAGCCAAAAAATTCGTGTTGTCGTCATAAAGTTATTTTGACCTCCGCTATTTATAAACAGGACTTGTAAATGTAAGTACATTGTAGCATGTCTAAGTGGACACCTACTTTTACATACACTGTAAAAGTAGGTGGTTACATACTGGTACATTGATTTATGTTTTCCACCACAGCTTATTTTTTTTATAATGACAATAACGACTTCTTCCCTCTTAGACATTAACGTTCAATATTGACACAAGCTTTTATCGCAATACTTTACCAGTGAAGATTTTAACATCATTTATTTTAAAAGAGTTACTATGGAGTTTCTTGCCGGATTCTTCTCCATAGGATCCACCTTTTCAAACCGTGCAACTAGAATCATAACGTTTCATAAACACTTGTAAAAGCTTATTTGAAATAAAAACATTTGAACTTGAACTCTTTAAGACTAAAAATCGAACTTGCCTTGCCTTTCCCTTTAATCACGGTCATGGCTTCGTGACATTTATAACGACTTGGGAAAATACCGGCTGTTAGACATTGAGAGGGACTAAAAATCTTATGGTGTTACCAGAACTAATATATAGACAGCTTTGAGAGGGGTAGCCCAGCATATGATTATACAGAGATTAGAGATACAATACAATCCCAATGTGAGTCTTAAAGTAGGTATTTTATATGACATAAACAATAAGTCTAACACAAATTTAAAAAGAATAAAGCATTACTCATCCTACAAAACAAACTTATTGAATATAGAAGTTCAGTAAATACAGTGAGTTCACAGACAATATACTTACAAACAAGTTATCCTCCAATTCAGTATAGACTTTTATCGTCTAAACGATATCAATTTGTCACCAAAAGTATACTTCGTACTAAAATAGAAGACAATCCCAGATAACTCAAGAAACATCCAATGGTATTCAATTTTAAATAGCTCTCCTAACCAACCCTCACACTTATAACACCAGCAACAAAGTCCAAAATCATTTGATAGAACCGCAGGAATAACATTGGCAGTTCCGTTCGTATAAACATTTGGGAGACAATTTTGTAGACTGTAATGGTGATGGAATAGGGTTGAAAGTCGTGTTGAAATCCGGAGTCTAGTTTAGAAGTCTGGAGAGCTCGTTATTCCTAGGCGGTGAGCATTGAAGGGTCCTAGATACACCCAGTTTGGACGTCAGCCAGCCTTGTGGAAGGTCTTGAGATGCCAGTGGCAGAATTACGAGTCACTCTTGGCGGAGTATCGCTATATTTGATGGTTATTTCAGCAAACAAATGTCATAATCAAGGTTGGATGCAGAGGTCTTGTCATTGTATTCGTTCGAGAAACAATGGACTTTGAGTATACACTACAAAAGGTATAATGTCTAACTATTATAAAATTGTAAGAAAGTTGTGTCTGTACATTGAAGATATAAAAAAAACAAGTGGGTATATAAAGGTTTCCGAAACCAACAAGGTGACTTTTTAAATTATTGTTTGTTTGCAAAAATTTGCAGTTTGCATTGCGGGTTGGAGCAAAAACTACTGAATAGATTTTAATTTTCTTATCATTGTTAGAAAGCATAATTATGCTCCAACTTAAACCTGGTGAACTTTTTATCTCAATTAATTAAATGGATCCGGAGATACACCTTGACCTCTCTGATGTATACAGACTTATACAAAGAAGAGATCATCAATGTTGATTTTCTATTTTTACTCTTAATATAGCTTCATGTGGGCGAAGCCGCGGGCAAAATATAGTTTATTGTATATTTGAGTTTAAAAGATCTTTTAACGTAAGGAGTGTGTGCACATTTTTTCAATAGCGTTGCGCCGCGGGTCATAGTTTCGATTTCCACTTGACTCGATAATTGTATGTTTCTAAAGTCCGTCGCGACACAGAGCTTGACCTAAAGCCGCTACGACTATTTATCAACTTGAATAATTATAATGTATCTAACACATAACATAAAATTTCGAATGCAACAACGGCAATTGTAAATTACTTAACGATAACTTAATTTCATAATTCTATCTTCTTGTTAATCTTTTATCTTCTTATAATCATGACTGCCTCATTAGCCAAGTGGTCCTGAGTGCGACTGCTACGCTAGAGGTCCTGGGTTCGATTCCCAGGTCGAGCAAAGTGTTATTGGGTTTTTCTATAAAATTCGCACTAGCAGCTCGGAGTTAGGAATTTGTGCCCGGTTAATGGCAATAGGCTCGCCCCCTATTACATGGGACCAAAACATTCCGGCGAACTGTGGGTATACATTAGTACGCCTCTGCCTAACCCTTCGGGGAATACAGGCGTGATGGTATGTTACGTTATAATCGTTACGATTCTATTTCAAAGTAAACCGATCTCTTTTATCATTATTTTTTTGTTTAAACGGTTTTCTTAGAATACAGGTAAAAATCTTCCCCAAAATGAAACCCTGTATCCACGCCTATAAGCATGATAGAACCTTGGCGAGAGCCAAGTGTGATGTAAAACTTTGATGCCCAAGTACTTTTCGCTCATAACTGCAATATAAATTGTTTGCAACGTAACAAGCCAGCAAACAAATTTTCCAACAAGTTTTCAACTTAAGGGAAGCTACCAGACGGATTTATTAGCTTTTTCTGTCGTCTTTACTATTAGTATTTTTCAAAGTTATACTTTTCTCATTTTTCGTCAAAACAAAATAAATTATGACCGCGACAGTTATAGATAATGCATTTTTAATTGAATTTCACATTTGCATGCGTGATTTTTTAAAGATTATATTTCGTGTAAGAAAGATTTTACCTCAGCAAGGATTCGAACTATCGCCCTTGGTCCTGCTGTAGTAGACTAAGTTAGATTTCTGATAGGTCTTCTGTATATAATTCTGTTTAAGGCTGAATGATTCAGACGTAGTTGAAGCGGCAGTAGCCTAATGGTTAGGGCATCGGACTGGCGATCTTGTGGTTGCCGGTTCGAAACCCACCCATATATTGCACTACCGACGTGAACCCACTCGTAACACAAGCATTTAGCTTAGCACGAGGGGTAGCACATTACTAGAAAGGTGAAAAAAAAAAAAAATGTGCGACACACATTGCTAGCAACCTTTAAAAAAATGATTCAGACGCTAACATGTATAGATATACCTCATGCCAAAATTTTTCTTCTACCATATTTTACTTAGCAATCATCAATCTATTTCCATAATTCTTATCGGTCTATCTTCTAAAACAATCAGCAGTAGCCAGACATGACCGCACTCAGCGATATATCTCGATAACACCGTGTTTTATTGTCCAAGTTAGATGAAAACTGAAATTATTTATCCGAGGTCGGCCAGAGACGGAATGTGGCCGAGATTCCACGAGTCTGCCCACGAGATTATGGATAATTAACTTCTTGAGCGTAAATCTGATAGAGAAACTGAGATTCTGTACGCTTGGATAATATTAAAAGGGGTATTTTGCTTAAAAATTTGGAAAGGAAAACCCTATTTGTTTACTTTTGATCATATTATATGCATTTCTGTAGTAACAACTGTCTTTAATGGTGAGTGTGGAAGGTTTGTGTATAGTGTACAAACATTATAAAATATTGATGTAAGACTTCTTAGGTCGAAAACTTTATTAAATTGTCATTCACGTTGCGACAACACTACACTATTATTTCCGTCTTTATGAATTCTTAATAATTGGAAAAAAATACAAAACTTATTTTTAAAGCCGTTTCAAAGTTAAGGTAATTCCCTGCATCTTCATAAACATGAGTAGATAGATCACATTTAGACATGAAAAATCGTCTTTTTTTCACGCATCATTTTGGTTTCATAGGTAAAGTTCATGATCAGTATGATGATCAAGACTAAATTGGCACTATGAGTGTCACAAAATGGGATTATTCGATTCGATTCGAGATTATACTTGCATATTGCATATATGATGAAAATGAGATGAAAAACATTACTGTCACTTGCACAGTCGGCTAGAAATCAAAGGTTAATGTGTTTAATGAAATGAATGGTACACGTAAACAGTATAGATAGCGAAGTTGTCCAAGGTGCAGGCACACTACTGGCGAGACGCCAGAACTTGCCAACTCTGAACTAATGGACTGGCTTACCGATATCGAATTTATTCTACTATTTATGAATTCGGAATTTTGAATTGTCGATATAACTGAGAAGCTACATTCAATAGACTATTTAGGTATATTATAAGCCACTATTTATAGACTTGACTTCCCTAATTGGTCTAGTAGTGAAATCACGGTTAGTAAACGTAGGGTTCTGAATGCGATTGCCAAATTGAGTTAGGTTTTATCATTAGCCGCTGAAGTATTTAACATACCTACACACTTTTTAATGGGATAGGGAGCAAACGAGCAGAGGGATCACCTGATGGTAAGCGATTACCGCCGCCCATGGAGACCCGCAACACCAGAGGAGTCGCAAGTGCTTTGCTCGCCTTTTAGAAGGCTCCGTAGGTGTTGACGTCTGTGGTTTAGTGGTTCGAGTACCGGACTGCTGACCATGGGGTCGTGGGTTCGATTCCCACAGGACACAAAAAATTATGTGATGAATATAAGTGTTTGTGTTCGTCTGGGTGTTTCTTATGTATTATAAGTATGTATTTACAAAAAAAAGTATATAAGTATTATATCCATTGTCTAGTACCCATAGTACAAGCTCTGCTTAGTTTGGGACTAGATGGTGTTGTGTAAAAAATGTCCCAGAATATTTATAAATAAATATTCTGGGACATTTTTTACACGTTATTTATTTATTCACGCCGGTTTTCTGTGAGGCCGTGGGTTATGGCGTACCGAAGCATGGCTCTCCCACGATAATACTAAAGTACTGGTGTACATTAGGTATGCCTCTGCCAAGACTTCGGGAATAGAGGGCTTTATTTATTTCTTTATCCTTACCCTATCCTAGTACCTACGTAGAATCGGAATCCTGAACAACTTAACCCTCAAAATAACAACATATCATTTCCTCCAAAAAATCAACATTCACCACATTCCCCCACCTGACCCACTAATTTAATTTCAAACCCTTCGGTGATCAGAATTTGCAATAGAAACCTCCTTTGTACCACAAACACGTACCAGCTTTCTACCTCTTTATAAAATAAAAAAGGCAACGGTTTTACCGACGCAATGGATCCAACGGATGTTTCAGTGATCCGTTTTTGAATAGGATTTATCTTTATGTCGCTAGCAATTTAGGGTTAGGTTTTTATGTAGACTTGAGTGAAATCCGTTTAGGGGTTGATTTTCGAATAGTTGATTTGAATGCGTGCTTGCTGCTGTGAGTTATTTATGGGTTTCGAGCACTAGGAGAGGGAACAGAGCTGACTTCGCTTGGATATACAAAAACCATAATTATAGAGACTCGACTCAGTTTTCAGCCCACCTAAAGCTAAAGACCAAGTCCCTGCCGATGCTGATATAAAATATAATAATATTATAATCTTTATTTAACTAAAATACAAAACAACCGGGCGGGCGTTTTGGAGACTGTCTATAATGTAAAAATGACGTTCAAAAAGTAGGTACTACCTAGTAGTCTTTAATGAATAAATGATTTTGACTCTGACTTTGACTTTGACTTTTATTTTGACTATGACTTTGACTTTGATTTTGAATTTGACATATAGTTTTTTTTAAGTGCAGTATAAAAAAGTAACAATTAAAATTACCTGATACAATAACTTATCTCTCTGAGTAAGCACTATACCCAAAAAAATTGGATTACGGCAGAACTGGTCTTCTATGCACACAAACAACATAGACAAAAGTAATTTATAAGTAACACATCCGTGGTGGAGTACTCACAACCCACACCTATCTGGTATTCAAGGGTGGGGGTACTGATAATAAAATAACTATAGTGAGGTACAATTCTAAAAAAATACAAAAGATAGGTTTTATTATAATTGCCTCATAAGTCTAGTGGTTATAAACGTGACTTCTGCCTATACTAAAGGTATTGAGTTCGATTCCCAGGTCAAGAAAACTGTAATTAGGATTTTTTCTATGAAAGTCTCAGTAGCAGCTGGAATTGTGCCCACTGCTGAGTTAGTGGCATAAAACTTACCCCTCAGTTCTGCTTAAACCTTCGGTAATACAGGCGTAATAGTATGTTCTGTTTATGCGTTCACCAGAATCATAAAAACACCAAGTATTTAAGAGGATTTCAACTCCCCATACATCAAAGGTAAATCAACACAACAATACATTTTAATTTACCATAAATGACCAACGCAGTTCATACATCATGAAGAATTAAAAGCCAATTCTTGTACGGCCCGGATCCGACACGACTACCGGACAGATGGGACACATTAAAACATCAGCTTAATAACACGACGATTATCACGGAAGCTTTTAAATGCTGCTGGATGGTGCAAGGTGAGAGCTGATAGAGAGATTGAAATATAACAGAGATAATAATAGTCTTTTTTATTATAATATGTAGTAGGGAAAATTTTCATGGATTGGACATTAGACTTTTACCGATTTGACACTCAATACTCTCCTTTGTTGCACTCCATAGTCATGTTAGACGAGCTTCTGCCCGCGAATTCATATGCGTGGACTTCAGAATTGGGACCGATCTAGTTAAAAAGTAGCCTTTGAGTTATTCCAGACTATATCTCTCTCAGGCTGCCGGCAGTAGCTGGATGCGACAAGCCGAGGAAAGGGTAAAATGGCGCACATTGGGGGTGACCTACGTCCAGCAGTGGTCTATTATAAGCTGATGATGATGGTGATGATAATATCTATCTCTGTGCCAAATTTTATCCAGATCCGTTCAGTCATTCTGTCATAAAAGAGTAACAAATATCCTTCCATCCACCCATACCTTCCCATAGTATGTATCCTGAGGCGCACTTTGGGCAGTCAATTTCGTCATCATGGCATATAATAATCGCAATGGCATGGTATATAAAAAAACACAAGATTCGTCGACAGAATATTAGTCTGTTATATCCTGCAGACAGATCAAACACCCCACATTCCCAAAGTAGTATCAAACTGAAAACTTATCCTCTAATCGATGAAAGAAGACTTGCTAATGAGAGTACATCTAGTGCACGTCAGTAAAGTGCAGGTTGGCAATGCTCCAGGATATCGAGATGAAGAGGAATAATTATCGGAAGTAAGATCGAGTTTTGCCTCTTTCCGGGCGGATCTGCAAGCCGTCTTTTTGGGCTCGTAGGAGAGACACTCTTATCTTATATGGGATCGAGGCAGTAAGGCCTTAGTGCACTTCGACTCATTAGGATCCTTTGTGCTTCCCCGAGATACCTAGTGATAATGAGACCTGGTGATAATACCCCCAAACACATACAGACTCATAAGTCTGTGATCCTCTGGTCTTGGATAAGGAAACCACAAGAGGTTAGACAGAAGTTTACTAATGCAAACTCATATTTCAGTTCACAATTACACCTACACACACACATATGCACACACACAAACACACACTTTTTTTTTATTTGTTTTTGTTAAAATTTCTATTATTACTTTTTAAATGTCTGGAACAAGTATCCCCACTAGGAGCAGGGCGATATAGCTACGCCACGGTTTTTAACTTTTGTAGCTATCATCGTTTAACGTGTTATCTATTTGTAATGTGTTTCTTTGTTCCTAATAAACGATTTATTTATTTATTTATTTATTTACAATTCAGCAGGGTACAAATCTTAAGTCCAATTTTCTGATTGCCTTGCGGTGATTTTTGAGACTAAAACGTTACTTAAGCCCTACTTCAGGATACATTCTACTTTCTAGCCAACTTTTATTTAAATCTGTTCAGCGGTTTAGGTATGAAAAAGTACCAAATACACAGACAGAGTTACCTTCGCATGTCAAAATGGATTTGCGAAGATCCAAATAAAATTTTAATTTGGTGAGTTAAGCAAACAGGTTGTCTTCAATAAAAACAACACCTTTATTCATCGCTCACACCACACCGTCCTTGTAACTGTCCATGATTATTCATTCGAACGTTTTAATGTCATAATGGTGAGAGCTGTCCTGTCTCTAAATTGGAAGCGGTTGAAGTAAACAGCGTTTGTCCCGCAGTTTTTATGGGTTTTTCACCTGGAAAGATTTTTTTGGGATAAAAATTTTTGGCGCCGACTCTAATGTATGTTAGTGAAAGTTCAGTGTGGCAGACGAAACATGAAAGAAGAATAAATGCCGTAGAGATTGGAGCGTTGAAAATATGTGTGGTGTAACCTTGAAAGATAGAGTGAGAAATAGTGTGCTAAGAGAGAGGTGTGAAAAAAGATGTAGTAACAAAGATTGAGACAGGTATGTTAAGGTGGTTTGGGCATTTAGAGAGAATTAATGAGCGGCGATTGGCGAAATGTGTACACCCGAAAACGAATTGAAACGAGTTGAAAAAATTGCGGAGGTTCTCAAAAAACGTCAGACATAACGTGATTAATGAACGTATATGAAGCGAAAGTTGTGTGCCAAGATCGTAGCAAGTGGAAATCAGTAGTTTACCTACCCTAATAGGAGACAGGCGTGAAAGTATGACGTACAGTCAGCGCCAAAAGTCGCTGAACACGATGCAATCTTCAAATTCTGACCTGAGAAGTTAGTACCAGTTTTCTGCATATAAGAAAACTGGTACTAACTTCTCAGGTCAGAATATTTTGGTTAGTAATGATGTAAAAACGTTTTGAAGATTGCATCGTGCGACTTTTGGCGCTGACTGTACAAATGATTTAGTGACGTTGTTCCAAAGATCTATTGTGTTTTGAGTCGGAAAGAATTAGATCTACTTATATTAGAAGCTAGGAACTTTAAATAGATGACTTTTATTCTACAGATCATTTAATTAAATAAATACAGACTTTACGGAACCCATTTTAAAACAAAATGAACCTTTTAGAGAAAATTAATAGGTTATTCTTCACAAAGCCTTAAAGGGGACGCTGTTTGTCGTCCATATTAAATTTTTAATAACACATTTTCATTTATGTCTACATTTTCCCAAAATTTGTAAATATTTTTACACGTTCTGAAATTACAGGAAGAAGTTAACAATAAAATAGATACTGACTTTGGGAAAATGTAATTACAACCAGATAGATAGGTGTATAGATTGTTTGAAATAGTTTTTAGTTTGATATGTAAGATTAATTCAATAAAGGTCATAATAATAAAAAAAATTGCTAAGCAAGTAACAGCTTTAGCTCTGTAATTTCCGAGAATAAAAATCTAAACAAGCTCAAGGGCCATTGACCTCTGAGTTTGTTTAGCGATGAGATCATCCCCTTAACGACTACACCGTTTAAAAGGGAAAAGCAAAACTGAATCGCCCGATTAAATATCTTAAGCCCACCTGTTCACTAAACGGTGTTCATTTGTCGCTGGAGCCCCCCACCGGGGAAAAGCTTAATGATAATACTCAGTATTCCTCTCTCTACACTTCTAGGCACTAAATAAAAATTTGCAATCATTTCTAACAGCTGTTACGGGCCATTAAGATGCGCGTGACGGCGCCGCGATTTATAAGTGGTGGAAACACACGGATGGATATTGTAAGCCGGCACGCGACGGCGATGTGTGCCAATGTTGCGTTTCGTTTAAGTGGCCGTTTCGGGGATTTATTGTAGTGTAAGTAATTGGGTACGGTTATGAAGAAGGTGGAGTGAATAGAGGAGAATTGTGTTGTGAAATATTAATGTGGTCGCTCGGACAGGTCAGGGCTTTCATACTTTTTATGAGAACGCGTTATGATATTTCTCCCGGTTTTTACGCAGTTGAATTCCTCGCATATTGTGAGGTTTATTGTTTTGAATTTTGTAGTCTTAATCTCATTACTCTTTAATTCAGGTTCACATCAAAAATATCTGTTTGAAAGATTATCTTATGTAGGAGAAACCGGCAAGAAATTTCATTATCTATCGTTTATTTTATAAGAGTATTCTTTTACACCAAATATTTGTTTATTTAGCAGCTTCTCTATACAAAATATCAAAAGTAGCTTACAATTAGTAACGGTCTTATACTGTTGCCAATAACATACTTACACACACACACGTTGACAAGTCTTATCTAGATAAATATAGTGATAACAAGATAATACGTAGGTTTTCTTTATTAAATCGTAGGTAGGCTATAACGACTTTTTGTAGTCTGTCGAAGGGTAAGTAGGTACACTTCAACAAACTAAAAAAACATTAGTTGGAAGAAAGAAAAGAAAGGCTATTGTTATTGCCAGTCTAAATTTACAGCTGCTAATTTGAATTTTATGGCAATACACTAACACTTTGCTCGACCTGGAAATCGAACTCAAGAGCTCTAGCGTAGCAGTCACACTTAGGACCACCAGACAAAAGTAACCAAAAAATTTCCTTATGGCCGATTTCTCCATCGCCAGATAACTTATATCGGAGGAATAAAATTGACATTTGACAGATTTTGTATAGAAAACCTGTTAAAAATTCGAATTTATTCCTCCAATAAAGTTATCTGGCGATGGAGAAATCGGCTCTTAATATGTTTTATTAAATATACAGCTAAAAAAACTGCAAACAAAATCGCATCGTCCCCGCCCCAACTACCCATCCCTACGATCAATGCTCTCACACCTCATTACGTAAGTTTCTCGATCTGGCTGCACCATCGCTCTCTCGCATCACGGTCCAACATGACACGCACGTACAAAAGCCGCGATATATGCCTCCCGGGGCATTGTCTCCTCGCAGATCCGTTTAATATCCGCTTCGTGATCGTTAGTGATTTCCCTAGCAAGTTGACGGCGTGGGTGGAAATTAGACATCCTAAAGCTTGCCAGTACTGTGATGGCAGATGTATCTATGGAGTTGACCTGCTACACAAGGACTCGGAATTTGGCAATTTGTCATTAGATTTTGTCTCATTGTATTGTGTTGCTGTAATCCACCCATGTTTATACAATTTTATTTACGTGGGAGAGCCATGCTTCGGCATGAATCGGCCGGCTCGACCGGAGTGATACCACGGCCTCGCATAAAACCGGCGTGAAGCAGCGCTTGCGTTGTGTTTCGCTGGGTAAGTGAGGTTACCGGAGGCCCACGCCCTTTTAAAAGGTGAGGAACGGACTCGTGACTCCTCTGGTGTTGCGGGTGTCCATGGGCGGCGGTTATCGCTTACCATCAGGTGATCCGCCGGCTCGCTTATCGTATATTACCTATCCCAAAAAAAAAACATCCTGGCATTCACAGCTAATCTGTGTTTGGCTTCCTAGCTAACCAGATGCATTTGAATATCAGTATTTTACATGAAATTACTACAATCAGACCTTCATAACCTAATTTCTGGATAATATCCAGGCCAAACGAAGAATGGGCCGGCTCGACCGGAGTGAAACCGGCGTGAAACGACGCTTACGTTGTGTTTCGCCGAGTGAGTGAGGATACCGAAGGCTCAAACCCTTTTAAAACGCCGGCAACTCGCTTGCGACTCCTCTAGTGTTGCGGGTGTCCATGGGTGGCGGTATCGCTTACCATCAGGTGATCCGTCTGCTCGTTTGCCCCCCAAAGAGAATAGTTTTTTTTTGTATCCCAAAAAAAAAACTATTCTCCACAGCCAGCGGTCCAAGCTATGGAATGTCTGTCACTCAGTAAGTCAGGATAATGATTCACATAAATATTACCCAGCAATCTGTCATGTTATGTCTACCAAGGTGCGTTCACCACGTATCACTTACTCATCTCACAATACCCGCTATAAAAACTACAACTCATCAGACATCAAATAATATTCGATGGACGATGTTCGATAGACGATAGGAACGAATCGCCCCAAGGAACACGGATCGGCGCACAGATAGATACTGAATTAACAAATAGATGTAAATGCGATTATGTTACTGCGTCACGTGTGTAGACTTGCGACTTTGCGACTGTTTTGTCGTAGTCTATATACTTAGACATTTATTTATTTATTATAAGCCCGGTTTGTCCCACTGCAGGGCAAAGGCCTCCCTTCCCTCCTTCCACTCCTCTCGGTGCATTGATTTATCGGCCCAATTTCCCATACTTAGACATAAAACACAAAAATAATTTTACAATTTGGATGTCACTGATGTATTTTTAGGTACGTTTTACAACTTACAATTAAAATAGAATGTCATTTTTATTCGTAAGTTAATATGTAAAAATGTTGATGCTAAATGTGAGGTAGGCTTATGCACAAAATTACCTATACCAATAACTTAAGTTCATAATTTCAATTTCCTAAAGCATTGAAAACAAAAAACACGCCATTGCGCTTGCATTCCTCGAATGGTTAGGCTGAGGTGTAATACACCTATAGTTAATTAATATAGGTCCCTTGTAAATTCTTAATTTTTTTTTGGCTTATTGCTACTAACCACGGCATGAATCCGAGCTGCTACTGAGAATTTCATAGAAAAACCCAGTAACACTCACTGGATCGAACTCAAGTCCTCTAGCGAAACGGTCTGGCTTTGGACCTCTAAGCTGAGGCACTTGAATTAGAAAGTTTTTTTATGGTAAAGGGAGCAAACGAGCAGACGGTTCACCTGATGGTAGCGATACCGCCGCCCATGGACACCCGCAGCACTAGAAGAGTCGCAAATGCGTTGCCCGCCTTTTAAAAGGGTTTCGGCCTCACTCATTCGGCGAACCACAACGTAAGTGTTGTTTCACGCTGGTTTTCTGTGAGGCCGTGGTATCACTCCGGTCGAGCCGGCCCTTTCGTGCTGAAGCATGGTTCTCCCACGATGAAGTTATAAACAAAAACAGACCTCTTTTAATCAAACAAACTTAGTAGTTACCAAGTATCTTCAAACTTCCCAAGGAATGCCAATATCAATGAAACACTGTCCACAAAACACCGAAGACATCTCATTATGAAGCGAAAACAGGACGAACAAACAGCAATAAATACGATTACGTAAGGCTACAAACGAACGACATTGCGACCCCCGGGGAACAGGATTAAGGCAAAAACGTCTCATTTTTGAATGGGGCCATACTTAATTGACTTCTTAATAGCAGCCCTCGGGACGTCCGCGTAATTCTAAATGTTTATTCTGATTTTCAATGAAACGTGAGAAAAATATAAATTTTGTGTCGTAAAATTATATGGAGAAAAATTGTATTATGGTGTTGTACGTGTTTTATTTTAACTGTCTTTGCTTTCGTACAGACGTTTACTAATTTGTTGATGTCCATTCTTCGAGGTTCCAAATTGAAGGTAGATATAATTTTTATGCGCTTTCAATCGTATCACAAAATGACTTTTGAATACAAAAGGTAGTCTACTTTCGCCAAGGTCCATTTCTAAATATAAATATATAAAGCTGAAGAGTTTGTTTGTTTGTTTGCTTGAACGCGCTAATCTCAGGAACTACTGGACCGATTTGAAAAGTTCTTTCAGTGTTAGATAGCCCATTTCTTGAGGAAGGCTATAGGCTATATATCATCACGCAATGCGGACGAAGTCGCGGGCAGAAGCTAGTTTCTAAATATAACTCGAGCAAATAAACAAATGAAGTTTTAGCATTTAAAATATTAGAATGAATAATTACAGAAAGTATGGCTGTCATATCAGAAATTTATTTAAAGTGGGTCTTCCCCATATATATAATCTGGGTGTCTTTAAATCACGAGTGAATCGGTTTCTTCTAGGCAAGCGCGGTCCATCTTAGGTCGCAGTGTCGAATAACTAACTAATGCAGGGATTTATATCAAGCGAACTGGCGGTCAAGCATAAGGGCCACTTGCACCAACTTCTTTAATGTTTTAAATTGCATTTAAACACAATTTTCTATTGTCATTTTGTGTTTAAATTCAATTTAAACA